>WNWK01014919.1:0-49621 GCA_009830355.1 Cherax destructor
GGGGGAAGGAGGGGGTGTTGTCGGGGCTTGTTGCTTGGATGGGGATGGGATGGACAAATATTTTTATTGGTGGATTGCTTTTGACATGGACCTGCCAAGTATGGGCCAGTAGGCCTGTTGCAGTGTTCCTCCTTTCTTATGTTCTTATGAGACCAACCTATACATAGAAGGAACATGAAGGTCGTGAGAGCAGACAAAGTAACGAAGGCAATGAGCATTACGACGATCAGCTAAGGAAGGAACATTCGCCTTTGCATAGAGGCTTTCAACAAGGGATGAGTTTTGTGACAGGTGATCCATTTATCATTATGTTAAGTGGAACATTTGTAGCTCTGTTCCCAAACTGAATAAAATAGGTTTTGTCAACATTGAGAGTAAGCTTGTTAGTCATCATCCAGGTAGATATTTTCTGTAATTCAGCATTTACAGTGTTGGCTAGTATGTCTGGGCTTGGGTGAGAGAAGACGTATGTAGTGTCATCTGCAAATAGTATGGGTTTGAGTAGTTGAGATGCATTTGGTAGGTCGTTTATGTAAATGAGAAAGAGAAGTGGGCCAAGAACACTTCCCTGAGTGACACCAACTGTAATTGTTTGTGTGGAAGAGTTAGCTCCATTTGTGGACACATATTGGCTTCTGTCGCTAAGGTGTGGCTTTAGATAGTTGAGGGAGTGCCCTCTTGTACCATAGTGTGATAATTTTAAGTGTAACAGATCATGGTCAACTGTATCAAAAGCTTTACGTAAATCAATGAAGATTCCCAGTGGGATTTTTTTTTTTTTCAAGAGCGGTGTATATTATTTCTAGCATGTGTATGATAGCATCATCTGTGTTTTTATTAGGCCTGAAACCAAACTGACAGGGGTTGAGTATGTTGTGGGAGATGAGGTAGGAATAGAAAATTTTAAATACTTGGAGTATACCTGGAGGGTATTCCGGGGGTCAGTGCCTCTGGCCCAGTCGATGACCAGGCCTCGCAAGGTGGATTGTTTGAATTTACATTTGTGTAGTACGGATGTGAAGGAAGAAATGATTGAAAGGAAGCTGGATTTTTTTTTTTTAACACATTGGCAGTCTCCTACCAAGGCAGGGTGACTGAATAAAGAAAAAAAAATTCACCATCATTCACATACATCTAAGTGAAATGAAGCTAAAGATGATAAAAAGTTTCAGTGGAGGTGTAAATGGGATTAGGTCAGGTATATCTGAGAAAATTAGAGCTAAGAAAGTAGCAGTGACTATGAAATTAAAGTTGCTAGGGATTCAAAAACTAACCCAAAAAGTTTTTTCCAGGTTTATAGAACAAAAGTTAGGGATAAGATAGGTCCCCTTAAAAATAACTTTGGGCATCTTACTGACAAGGAGAATGATATGTGCTCTATTTTTAATAATTATTTTCTCTCGGTTTTCACACAGGAAGACATTAATAATATCCCAGTAATTAATTTTTACAGAGGCCCAGAAGAAGATAAATTATGTAATATCACAGTCACTAGCGAAATGATTATGAAACAGCTGGACCGACTGAAACAAAATAAATCGCCGGGTCCTGATGAGCTTTTTGCAAGGGTTCTTAAAGAATGCAAAATGGAACTCTGTGAACCAATATCTAACATTTTTAATTTATCTCTTCAAACAGGTGTAGTGTCTGATATGTGGAAGATGGCTAATGTAATTCCTATTTTTAAAGCAGGGACAAGTCACTACCGTCAAACTACCGCCCAATAAGCCTGACCTCAATTGTAGGCAAATTACTAGAGTCAATTATAGCTGATATTATTGAAGCCATCTAGATAACCATAATTTGATTAATGATACCCAGCATGGATTCACGAGGGCCGTTCCTGCCTATCTAATTTATTAACCTTCTTCAGTAAAGCTTTTGAGGCTGTTGATCACGATAAAGAATTCGATATTGTTTATTTAGACTTTAGTAAGGCTTTTGATAGAGTACCACACCAGAGACTGTTAAAGAAAGTGGCAGCTCATGGCATTGGGGAAAAGTGCTGTCATGGATCGAGTCATGGCTCACCAATAGGAAGCAGAGAGTGTGCATAAATGGGGTTAAATCCGAATGGGGACTTGTAACAAGTGGTGTTCCACAGGGATCAGTCTTAGGCCCATTGTTATTTATAATATATATCAATGACCTTGATGAGGGAATTACTAGTGATATGAGCAAATTCGCCGACGACACGAAGATAGGTAGGATAATTGATTCAAACATAGATGTCATAGAACTTCAGGAAGATTTAGACAAACTTAATTCGTGGTCAGAAAAGTGGCAGATGCAGTTCAATGTAGATAAATGCAAGGTTCTGAAGCTCGGGAGTGTCCATAACCCAAGCACTTATAAGTTAAATAACGTAGAACTTAGCCATACAGATTGCGAGAAGGACTTGGGGGTGATGGTAAGCAGCAACCTTAAACCAAGACAGCAATGCCTAAGCGTACGTAATAAGGCAAATAGATTACTGGGATTTATATCAAGAAGTGTTAGCAACAGAAGTCCAGAGGTTATATTACAGCTTTATACATCATTAGTAAGGCCTCACCTAGATTACGCAGCTCAGTTCTGGTCTCCATATTACAGAATGGACATAAATTCGTTAGAAAACATTCAGCGTAGAATGACTAAATTAATACATAGCATTAGAAATCTTCCTTACGAAGAAAGATTGAAGACCCTAAAATTACATTCACTTGTAAGACGTAGAATGAGGGGAGACATGATCGAGGTATACAAGTGGAAAATGGGTATTAACAAAGGGGATATAAATAAGGTCTTGAGGATATCTCTCCAAGAGAGAACCCGCAATAATGGATTCAAGTTAGATAAGTTTAGATTTAGAAAGGATATAGGAAAGTATTGGTTTGGAAATAGGGTAGTTGATGAGTGGAACAGTCTGCCTAGTAGGGTTATTGAAGCTAGGACCTTGGGTAGTTTCAAATTTAGTAGTGTGCATAAATGGGGTTAAATCCGAATGGGGACTTGTAACAAGTGGTGTTCCACAGGGATCAGTCTTAGGCCCATTGTTATTTATAATATATATCAATGACCTTGATGAGGGAATTACTAGTGATATGAGCAAATTCGCCGACGACACGAAGATAGGTAGGATAATTGATTCAAACATAGATGTCATAGAACTTCAGGAAGATTTAGACAAACTTAATTCGTGGTCAGAAAAGTGGCAGATGCAGTTCAATGTAGATAAATGCAAGGTTCTGAAGCTCGGGAGTGTCCATAACCCAAGCACTTATAAGTTAAATAACGTAGAACTTAGCCATACAGATTGGAGAAGGACTTGGGGTGATGGTAAGCAGCAACCTTAAACCAAGACAGCAATGCCTAAGCGTACGTAATAAGGCAAATAGATTACTGGGATTTATATCAAGAAGTGTTAGCAACAGAAGTCCAGAGGTTATATTACAGCTTTATACATCATTAGTAAGGCCTCACCTAGATTACGCAGCTCAGTTCTGGTCTCCATATTACAGAATGGACATAAATTCGTTAGAAAACATTCAGCGTAGAATGACTAAATTAATACATAGCATTAGAAATCTTCCTTACGAAGAAAGATTGAAGACCCTAAAATTACATTCACTTGTAAGACGTAGAATGGGGGGAGACATGATCGAGGTATACAAGTGGAAAATGGGTATTAACAAAGGGGATATAAATAAGGTCTTGAGGATATCTCTCCAAGAGAGAACCCGCAATAATGGATTCAAGTTAGATAAGTTTAGATTTAGAAAGGATATAGGAAAGTATTGGTTTGGAAATAGGGTAGTTGATGAGTGGAACAGTCTGCCTAGTAGGGTTATTGAAGCTAGGACCTTGGGTAGTTTCAAATTTAGGTTGGATAAATTCATGAGTGAGAGGGGTTGGATTTGAGTGGACTGCGCATGAGTGGGTAGAATTGTCAAAGCTTATTTCTTGGGTAGCATTGAAAATTGGGTTGAGCAAATATTCTGTTAGTGGGACGGATTGTGAAGGACCTGCCTAGTATGGGCCAACAGGCCTGCTGCAGTGTTCCTCCTTTCTTATGTTCTTATGTTCTTATGTTGGATAAATTCATGAGTGAGAGGGGTTGGATTTGAGTGGGACTCGCGCATGAGTGGGTAGAATTGTCAAAGCTTATTTCTTGGGTAGCATTGAAAATTGGGTTGAGCAAATATTCTGTTAGTGGGACGGATTGTGAAGGACCTGCCTAGTATGGGCCAACAGGCCTGCTGCAGTGTTCCTCCTTTCTTATGTTCTTATGTTCTTATGTTATGGAAAGATGACAAATAAGGACATAAATTCAAGAAAAATGGGGATTAAAATAAGGGTGTGATGTGAGAAGTAGGTAATAGTAAATGTTTACACACCTAGGAAAGAGTGTGTGGTTTTGGGAGGTGTTAGGGAGTTTTGAACCAAGTGAGAAAAGTTGTGGAGGGCCTAAATGCTGAAGAGGGAGAAAATGTAGTAGGTATAGTAGGTGTTTATGCACCTGGAAAAGAGAAGTGTAGAGGAGAAAGAGAGATTTTGGGAAATGTTGAGTGAGTGTGTGGGGAGTTTTGAACCAAGTGAGAGAGTAATTGTGGTTGGGGATCTTAATGCTAGAGTGGGTAAAAATGTTGTGGAGGGAGTAGTAGGTAAATTTGGGGTGCCAGGGGTAAATGTAAATGAGGAACCATTAATTGAGCTATGTGTAGAAAGAGGTTTGGTAATAAGTAATACATATTTTATGAAAAAGAGGATAAATAAATATACAAGGTATGATATAGCACGTAATGAAAGTAGTTTGTTAGATTATGTATTGGTGGATAAAAGGTTGATGGGTAGGCTTCAGGATGGATAGTTCTTAGGTAGTGGTGGTTTTGATAAGGACCTGCCTTGTATGAACATAAGAACATAAGAAAGGAGGAGCACTGCAGCAGGCCTGTTGGCCCATACTAGGCAGGTCCTTCACAATCCGTCCCACTAACAGAATATTTGCTCAACCAAATTTTCAATGCTACCCAAGAAATAAGCTTTGACAATTCTACCCACTCATGCGAGTCCCACTCAAATCCAACCCTCTCACTCATGAATTTATCCAACCTAAATTTGAAACTACCCAAGGTCCTAGCTTCAATAACCCTACTAGGCAGACTGTTCCACTCATCAACTACCCTATTTCCAAACCAATACTTTCCTATATCCTTTCTAAATCTAAACTTATCTAACTTGAATCCATTATTGCGGGTTCTCTCTTGGAGAGATATCCTCAAGACCTTATTTATATCCCCTTTGTTAATACCCATTTTCCACTTGTATACCTCGATCATGTCTCCCTCATTCTACGTCTTACAAGTGAATGTAATTTTAGGGTCTTCAATCTTTCTTCGTAAGGAAGATTTCTAATGCTATGTATTAATTTAGTCATTCTACGCTGAATGTTTTCTAACGAATTTATGTCCATTCTGTAATATGGAGACCAAAACTGAGCTGCGTAATCTAGGTGAGGCCTTACTAATGATGTATAAAGCTGTAATATAACCTCTGGACTTCTGTTGCTAACATTCTTGATATAAATCCCAGTAATCTATTTGCCTTATTACGTACGCTTAGGCATTGCTGTCTTGGTTTAAGGTTGCTGCTTACCATCACCCCCAAGTCCTTCTCGCAATCTGTATGGCTAAGTTCTACGTTATTTAACTTATAAGTGCTTGGGTTATGGACACTCCCGAGCTTCAGAACCTTGCATTTATCTACATTGAACTGCATCTGCCACTTTTCTGACCAGGAATTGAGTTTGTCTAAATCCTCCTGAAGTTCCGTGACATCTACGTCTGAATCGATTATCCTACCTATCTTCGTGTCATCAGCGAATTTGCTCATATCACTAGTAATTCCCTCGTCAAGGTCATTTATATATATTATAAACAACAACGGGCCTAAAACCGATCCCTGTGGAACGCCACTTGTTACAGATCCCCACTCAGATTTAACCCCATTAATGCACACCCTCTGCTTCCTATTGGTGAGCCATGACTCGATCCATGAAAACACTTTTCCTCCAATGCCGTGAGCAGCCACTTTCTTTAACAGTCTCTGATGTGGTACTCTATCAAAAGCCTTACTAAAATCCAGAAGGCCAGTAGGCCTTCTGCAGTGTTCCTCCATTCTTATGTTCTTATGTTATGTTATTTTAGAAATCTTCCTTACGAAGAAAGATTGAAGACCCTAAAATTACATTCACTTGTAAGACGTAGAATGAGGAGACATGATCGAGGTATACAAGTGGAAAATGGGTATTAACAAAGGGATATAAATAAGGTATTGAGGATATCTCTCCAAGAGAGAACCAATAATGGATTCAAGTTAGATAAGTTTAGATTTAGAAAGGATATAGAAAGTATTGGTTTGGAAATAGGTAGTTGATGAGTGGAACAGTCTGCCTAGTAGGGTTATTGAGCTAGGACCTTGGGTAGTTTCAAATTTAGGTTGGATAAATTCATGAGTGAGAGGGTTGGATTTGAGTGGACTCGCATGAGTGGGTAGAATTGTCAAAGCTTATTTCTTGGGTAGCATTGAAAATTGGGTTGAGCAAATATTCTGTTAGTGGGACGGATTGTGATGGACCTGCCTAGTATGGGCCAACAGGCCTGCTGCAGTGTTCCTCCTTTCTTATGTTATGAACGAAAGGCACCAAATCATAAATGTAAACCCTGATGATGAAGAACATAAGAATATAAGAAAGGAGGAACAGTGCAGCAGGCCTATTGGCCTATACTAGGCAGGTCATTTACATTCCATCCCACTAACAAGATATTTGTTCAACCCAATCTTAAATGCTACCCAAGAAATAAGCTTTGATAATTCTATTTACTCATGTGCAATTCCCACTTAATTCCAACCCCTCTCACTCATGAATTTATCCAACCTAAATTTGAAACTACCCAAGGTCCTAGCTTCAATAACCCTACTAGGCAGACTGTTCCACTCATCAACCACCCTATTTCCAAACCAATACTTTCCTATATCTTTTCTAAATCTAAACTTATCTAATTTGAATCCATTATTGCGGGTTCTCTCTTGGAGAGATATTCTCAAGACCTTATTTATATCCCCTTTGTTAATACCCATTTTCCACTTGTATACCTCGATCATGTCTCCCCTCATTCTACGTCTTACAAGTGAATGTAATTTAAGGGTCTTCAATCTTCCTTCATACGGAGGATTTCTAATGCTATGTATTAATTAGTCATTCTATGCTGAATGTTTTCTAACGAATTAATATCCATTCTGTAATATGGAGACCAGAACTGAGCTGCGTAATCTAGGTGAGGCCTTACTAACCATGTATAAAGCTGTAATATAACCTCTGGATTTCTGTTTCTTACACTTATTGATATAAATCCCAGCAATTTGTTTGCCTTAGTACGTACGTTTAGGCATTGCTCTCTTGGTTTAAGGTTGCTGCTTACCATAACCCCCAAGTCCTTTTCTCAATCTGTATGGCTAAGTTCTACGTTATTTAACTTATAAGTGCTTGGGTTATGGACACTCCCGAGCTTCAGAACCTTGCATTGAACCTGCATTGAACTGCATCTGCCACTTTTCTGACCAGGAATTTAGTGTCTAAATCCTCCTGAAGTTCCCTGACATCTACGTTAGACTCAATTATCCTACCTATCTGCGTGTCATCAGCGAATTTACTCATATCACTAGGGAATCTAACTTAGAAAGAGTTGTAGGAGAATCCACAGAATAGACTTGGTTGCCATAATCCAGCTTGAACAAGACTAGGGTGGAATGCAAATGAAGGAGAGTCCGGCGATCTGCTCCCCATGAACGATGCACAAGAATTTTAAGGAGATTCAGGTGATCATGGCAAGCTGCCTTCAAAGAAGAAATGTGATGTTTCCATGTCAAACGGCGATCGAATAGAAGGCCAAGAAACTTAAGAACATAAGAACATAAGAAAGGAGGAACACTGCAGCAGGCCTGTTGGCCCATACTAGGCAGGTCCTTCACTATCCGTCCCACTAACAGAATATTTGCTCAACCCAATTTTCAATGCTACCCAAGAAATAAGCTTTGACAATTCTACCCACTCATGCGCGAGTCCCACTCAAATCCAACCCCTCTCACTCATGAATTTATCCAACCTAAATTTGAAACTACCCAAGGTCCTAGCTTCAATAACCCTACTAGGCAGACTGTTCCACTCATCAACTACCCTATTTCCAAACCAATACTTTCCTATATCCTTTCTAAATCTAAACTTATCTAACTTGAATCCATTATTGCGGGTTCTCTCTTGGAGAGATATCCTCAAGACCTTATTTATATCCCCTTTGTTAATACCCATTTTCCACTTGTATACCTCGATCATGTCTCCCCTCATTCTACGTCTTACAAGTGAATGTAATTTTAGGGTCTTCAATCTTTCTTCGTAAGGAAGATTTCTAATGCTATGTATTAATTTAGTCATTCTACGCTGAATGTTTTCTAACGAATTTATGTCCATTCTGTAATATGGAGACCAGAACTGAGCTGCGTAATCTAGGTGAGGCCTTACTAATGATGTATAAAGCTGTAATATAACCTCTGGACTTCTGTTGCTAACACTTCTTGATATAAATCCCAGTAATCTATTTGCCTTATTACGTACGCTTAGGCATTGCTGTCTTGGTTTAAGGTTCCTGCTTACCATCACCCCCAAGTCCTTCTCGCAATCTGTATGGCTAAGTTCTACGTTATTTAACTTATAAGTGCTTGGGTTATGTACAGGTCCTCAGAATCAAGATTCCATGATGTTGCAGTGTCTGACAACTTGTACAAGAATGGTATACAATACCGACAAGATGAAATTAAGACACATGTGCAACATCTGGGTGTGTTAAATTAGACACATATGCAACACTTGGGTATCTTTATTGAGGAAACGTTTCGCCACACAGCGGCTTCATCAGTCCAGTACATAAGAACATAAGAAAGGAGGAACACTGCAGCAGGCCTGTTGGCCCATACTAGGCAGGTCCTTCACAATCCATCCCACTAACAGAATAATTGCCCAACCTAATTTTCAATTCTACCCAAGAAATAAGCTTTGAACATAAGAACATAAGAAAGGAGGAACACTGCAGCAGGCCTGTTGGCCCATACTTGACAGTATCACATTCTGGGATACGTGATCGTGTAAATACAATGAAGTATCTTGGACAAGAAGATGACAGTAGTAGACTTTTCTTCTGAGCTCCTCAAAATGGCAGCAGTCACACCTTGGTGTGAAAATTTTCACACCTATGTGTTGATGACCCTTCCCCCTTCACACCTAGGTGTTAATGAACTTGACAGCGACCCCAACCACCGCCGCCCAACCATGCCCATACCCCCCACCTGTGCCCCCCACCCATGCCCCCCACCCGCGCCCCTTCCCACGCCCACGCCCCACTTCCAGTCCCGCTTTCTGACCCCCCATCCAGCCCCCCTTTTTTCGAATTAAGAACATAAGAACATAAGAAAGGAGGAACACTGCAGCAGGCCTGTTGGCCCATACTAGGCAGGTCCTTCACAATCCGTCCCACTAACAGAATATTTGCTCAACCCAATTTTCAATGCTACCCAAGAAATAAGCTTTGACAATTCTACCCACTCATTTCATTTTTGAAAGTTCCCCCCTATGAGAGGTAATTTTTTTAGTTTTACCTACTTTTTCCAAAATTTTGAATTTTCCCTTTACCTCTCCATCTCCTTGGATCGAAATTTTACCTCAATTTTTCCAATTTTTTAGTCACCCTCCATCTCCTTCGATCAAGTTTTGAGGTCTCCCCTATGGGTCATGGTAAGGTCTCTCCCTACGGGTACCCCTTAAAATTTCTTGATATTAATAATACATACAAAAGGATTGAGTTCTCCCCTATGAGTCAGAATATTTTCTCAATATCAATAATACAAAAAAAAAATTTCAATGCTTCACTTCCTTGGATCAAAATCACCCTCCCATCAGCCGCAAATTTTTTCCCCCCTTTTTTTTTACTAATTCATCAAAAAAGTCACATCCATACCATCTAAGCCCAATATTGCTGCTCCATCTCCTCAGATCAAGATTTACAGGATTGCCAATTTGACCCTTTTTCGTGAATATTGCAAAATGTTTTTTTTTTTTTTTTTTTTGAGTTTTACCAAATTTTACGAATTTTAGAGGGATTTCCTTGCATCAAGATTTAATCCAAGGTAGACATACCACCAATTGGTGGACCTGACTTAGCAGTGGTGGACCTGACTTAACTCAGTGAAGACGTGTCTTGTGTGCTCTCTGTCAATCTGAAGAAGATGTCCTCTCTTGAGCTACTCTACCAGCAGCTGAAGGAAGAACTGAGGGTAGCTAAGCTTGAGATACAGCGACTGACTGAGGAAAACAAGAGGATTCGTAGTAATCCTCCTGTTGAGAATCCTCAAGCCAGGAAAGGAACCTGACAGTGGCTAAAACGCATGGGACAAAGTTAAGGCTCAAGAGGACGGGTGGAGAGGTAGAAACAACGAAGACCCAGGAGAATGTTGTGGAAACATCGAACCCATTCTCCGTGCTACCCGATGAATGTGAGTCGACTTCTGGGAGCGTCACGACGAAAGACACAAAGGAAGGTAAAACATTGTTGTTGTTGGGGACAGTCAGGTTAGGTACATGGATAGGGCTTTCTGTTTGATTGATAGGAGTAGGAGACAGAGGGTTTGCTTTCCTGGGGCTGGGATGGAGGATATTGTTAGCCGTCTGGACGACATCATGAGAGGTAATGGGAGCAATCCTATTATCTGTCTCAGTGCTGGAGGCAACGATGTTGGCAGACGTAGGAGTGAGGACCTGACTAGCAGGTTTAGGTCAGCAATAGACATAATTAGGAAGAAGGGTGGGAACCCTGTCATATGTGGTATTTTGCCAAGGAAGGAGTTGAAATGAATGGCTGTCCAGGGCAATTGGTGTCAATTGCTGGCTGACAAATACTGTAAGGAAAATTCAGTAACATTCATTGACAACTGGGACCTCTTCTATGGCAGAAATGACATGTATGCCAGGGGTGGGGTTCACTTATCCAGGTCTGGGGTGGGGCACTGGCAACTGCAGTGGAGGGAGCTGTTAGGGCTTTAAACTAGAAATAGTTAGTGGTATGGGTTTGGGGGAAAACAGAGAAGTCCCAGTGTAGTAATATTATAAGTTGTAGGAGAACTAGTAATAGGCAGAATAAGGTGGATAGTGGAAAGCTAGTGACACTAGATGACAAGGACAGTAATAGGTATAGTGGAAAACAGAGATGAGCAGGAAGGGTAAAGAGAAAGGAGGGTCTCTAAATATGTATTACACCAATAGTCGTAGTGCTAGGAATAAGATGGACGAGTTGAGATTAGTTGCAAGTACGGGTAATATTGATGTTTTTGCAATAACTGAGACATGGTTTAATATGAAAAATCGGGACTTGCCTGCTGAATGTCACATTCAGGGTTTTAAATTGTTCCAAGTAGACAGAAGTATCGGGAAAGGGGGTGGGGTGGCACTCTATGTCCGTGATCATTTAAATTGTTGCATAAAAAAGGGTATAAAGTCTGAATTAACACATACAGAGTCTGTCTGGATAGAATTTTCAGAGGGGTGTGAAAAAATTTATTTTAGGCGTGATTTACCGACCTCCAAACTTAGATAGGGAACAAGGGAGACTACTTTGGGAGGAAATTGTTAAGGCCACAAGACACGATAACGTAGTAATTTAGGGACTTTAACTTTAGTCAGATTGATTGGAATTTCATGACAGGGAATTTAGAATCTAACGACTTTTTAGAAGTAGTTCATGATTGCTTTTTGAAGCAGTTTGTAACAGAACTAAAGGAAATAACCTACTTGACTTGGTTCTGGCAAGCAAGGAAACCCTTGTTAATAATTTAGAAATTACAGAGGAACTCGGCTCAAGCGACCACAAGTCAATTACCTTTAGCATTGAATGGATGTATGATAGTGGGGATAATTCAGTAATGGTCCCAGATTTTCGCTTAGCAGATTATAATGGACTTAGAGAACACTTATCAACTGTGGACTGGGGTGAAGAAGAGAGGTATCAATATGACAGTTTTCTTAACACTATACAGGCTGCCCAAAGAACATTTATCCCGATAAAGAAATTAGATCAAGTAGAAATGACCCAAAATGGATGAATAATGGCTCAAATATCTTTTAGGGCAGAAAAAAGGAATTTATAGGCGCCTAAAAGAGGTGAGGGTCATCTTATAAATCAGTATACTGACATTAAGAGGGACGTTAAAAGGGAATAAGAAAAGCTAAACGGGACTATGAAATTAAAGTTGCTAGGGATTCAAAACTAACCCAAAAGTTTTTTCCAGGTTTATAGAACAAAAGTTGGGATAAGATAGGTCCCCTTAAAAATAACTTTGGGCATCTTACTGACAAGGAGAATGATATGTGCTCATTTTTAATAATTATTTTTTTCTCGGTTTTCACACAGGAAGACATTATTAATATCCCAGAAATTTAAATTTTTTACAGAGGCCCAGAAGAAGATAAATTATGTAATATCACAGTCACTAGCGAAATGATTATGAAACAGCTGACCGACTGAAACAAAATAAATCCCGGGTCCTGATGAGCTTTTTGCAAGGGTTCTTAAGGAATGCAAATGGAACTCTGTGAACCAATATCTAACATTTTTAATTTATCTCTTCAAACAGGTGTAGTGTCTGATATGTGGAAGATAGCTAATGTAATTCCATTTTTAAAGCAGGGACAAGTCACTACGTCAAACTACCGCCCAATGCCTGACCTCAATTGTAGGCAAATTACTAGAGTCAATTATAGCTGATATTATTAGAAGCCATCTAGATAACCATAATTTGATTAATGATACCCAGCATGGATTCACGAGGGCCGTTCCTGCCTATCTAATTTATTAACCCTTCAGTAAAGCTTTTGAGGCTGTTGATCACGATAAAGAATTGATATTGTATATTTAGACTTTAGTAAGGCTTTTGATAGAGTACCGCACCAGAGACTGTTAAAAGTGGCAGCTCATGGCATTGGGGGAAAAGTGCTGCCCATGGATCGAGTCATGGCTCACCAATAGGAAGCAGAGAGTGTGCATAAATGGAGTTAAATCCGAATGGGGACTTGTAACAAGTGGTGTTCCACAGGGACAGTCTTAGGCCCATTGTTATTTATAATATTTTCAATGACCTTGATGAGGGAATTACTAGTGATATGAGCAAATTCGCCGACGACACGAAGATAGGTAGGATAATTGATTCAAACATAGATGTCATAGAACTTCAGGAAGATTTAGACAAACTTAATTCGTGGTCAGAAAAGTGGCAGATGCAGTTCAATGTAGATAAATGCAAGGTTCTGAAGCTCGGGAGTGTCCATAACCCGCACTTATAAGTTAAATAACGTAGAACTTAGACATACAGATTGCGAGAAGGACTTGGGGGTGATGGTAAGCAGCAACCTTAAACCAAGACAGCAATGCCTAAGCGTACGTAATAAGGCAAATAGATTACTGGGGTTTATATCAAGAAGTGTTAGCAACAGAAGTCCAGAGGTTATATTACAGCTTTATACATCATTAGTAAGGCCTCACCTAGATTACGCAGCTCAGTTCTGGTCTCCATATTACAGAATGGACATAAATTCGTTAGAAAACATTCAGCGAGAATGACTAAATTAATACATAGCATTAGAAATCTTCCACGAAGAAAGATTGAAGACCTAAAATTACATTCACTTGTAAGACGTAGAATGAGGGGAGACATGACGAGGTATACAAGTGGAAAATGGTATTAACAAAGGGGATATAAATAAGGTCTTGGGATATCTCTCAAGAGAGAACCCGCAATAATGGATTCAAGTTAGATAAGTTTAGATTTAGAAAGGATATGGAAAGTATTGGTTGGAAATAGGGTAGTTGATGAGTGGAACAGTCTGCCTAGTAGGGTTATTGAAGCTAGGACCTTGGGTAGTTTCAAATTTAGGTTGGATAAATTCATGAGTGAGAGGGGTTGGATTTGGGGGGACTCGCGCATGAGTGGGGAGAATTGTCAAAGCTTATTTCTTGGGTAGCTTTGAAAATTGGGTTGAGCAAATATTCTGTTAGTGGGATGGATTGTGAAGGACCTGCCTAGTATGGGCCAACAGGCCTGCTGCAGTGTTCCTCCTTTCTTATGTTTCTTTTGTTTCTTATAGTCGACAAAATCCTTTAGGGAATGTGACCTACTTGGACCTGCCTCCCTGGGCCAGTAGGTCTCTAAGGAGTACAACAGGTTGAATTAAGAGTGGTGTAACGTCACTGATCAGGTGGGTATGACGTCACGAGGACCACCAAACACATGCGTGCATCCCCTACACCGCCCCTCCCCCTCTGTCTCCCCAGCACCTCACTTCCCTCCATCATTAAACCCACAACATTTTACATTACCATCTCTTAATTACAAGTCACAACACACTATTGTACCATGCTGTACAAGTCCCCAAAAAACATATGTGTCTCAAATGGTAAACCATTCTCTTTTTTTCAGATGTTATATTCCCCCCAAATCAAAAAATTTTCCCGTTTACTAATTCATCCAAAAAATTTAAAACTATCCCCACTCAATTTCACTTGTCTGGGGGAATACAACTGACATATAACACATTTATCTCAACCCACGTCACACAAATTTTCACTATCAAAAAAAATTTTTAACGTTTTAATATCCACTAACATTTTTTTTCTCACAACCCACAACATTCTATATCTTCCATTTTTTCCCATAACCCCCCCAGTATTGGGGGGTTTCCCCCACCATGTGTTTTGGGGAGGTACTGCTTACTGAGGCCGACCACAAACCTGTATCTCCAGACGGGGGTAAGCAAGAAGGTCTGTGACCTCCCCCTACCAACATAATCATCTCACTCATGACCCACAACACCCCCCCCAACACACACACACACATACTTTTCAATAATATAGTAAAAAAAAGGGCATCCACAAATTCCCCAATTTTTTTCCCCTTTTTATTTAATTCATCATAATGTAAAAACATAGTTCGGTAAATTAATTGACAAAATTTTTTTTTTATGTCACGAATGAAACCTAACCTAACCTAAAAACCAACATCACCTAACCTAACCCAAATAACATTTAACCAACTTACCCTTCAAAAAAATCTCATACATCATAGAATACTACGAAAACACCATTGAGTACTGCTAAACACCATAAATTTTTCGGGCAAAAACCCCACTGAATACAAACAAAAACAGTAATTACTCCAAAATAACTTTTAAACCAAACCCTAACCCAATTAACATTTAACCTAACCTAACCCAACCAACAACACCTAACCAAACCCCAAAAAACTTTAACCCTAACCAAACAACCTACAAAACACTCTCATACAACATTTGAACACCTTAAAAAGCACCCCCCAAATCACCATTGTATACTCCTAAAAACCCCAAAAACAACATATAACATTTAACCTAACCCAGCCTAACAGCACCTAACCTAACCCAAATAACATTTAACCCAACCAAACAACCTTCAAAACACTCTCATACCCATTTGAACCCCTTTAAAAAAACACCCTGAAAATCACCATTGAATACTCGCAAAACACCATAAAACTTTCCCTCAAAACACTATAACCAACTTTATAAGATGACAAACCATTATCTAAGTACACTAATTCAATCCACTAGATCTTTTACCTCAAAACCACTAATATCACAGAAATCACCATTTTATAAACATTCACACAAAAAATATCTACCACCAACTCCATATCATTTTTTCAATATCTAAAATGCCATCTAAAAACCACTAATTCACATAACACAATCAATTTTTATAAAACCCCCCTCAAAACATTAAACCAAAGTGTTTCCAAATTATATGATCACTTCCAAAAGACATGGAATAACCAAAATCAAGACAAAAAAAAAAATTTCATAACAAAAATAATATATAACCGCAAAATACTACGATCCCCACCAACTAAGACATGTCATGAACACACCCAACAAGGCATAACATAATCACATTTTTATAAACATCCCCTCATCAAATCATTATAACCAACTTTATAAAATGACAAACCATTATCTAAGAACACTAATCTCAACCACTAAGATCACTCATCTCAAAACCACTAGATCACAGAACTTTTTTTATATACTTTCCCCTCATATCACCAACCGAGAACACTATTACTGAGATCATTAGACAAGATCATATAAACTATGAATACTTTTACAAAACATACACATCCAATCATGTTCCCCATCACCATATCACGTTTACCAACCCATTTCATGGTTATCATTATCTAAGATCACTTAGGATAAGACACTAAAATCCCAAAACACTAAGATCACAGATACACATTTTTTACATATTCCCCAAAACATTTTAACCCAAAATGACTACCAAAATAAGAACCACCAACTAAGGAATATCATGAACACACACACATCTAAGACATGAGTCATTACCAAAATAAACACGCACACACAACATTTCTCCGTGGGGCCTTAGAGAGGGAGCAGAGATGTTGTGTGTGCCACTAAAAAATCTTCAACACATCCATTGAAACTGGGCAACTACCTGAGGTGTGGAAGATGGCAAATGTAGTCCCAATTTTTTAAAAAAGGAGACAGACAGAGGCATTAAATTACAGACCTGTGTCACTGACGTGTATATATGCAAAGTCATGGAGAAGATCATCAGGAGGAGAGTGGTGGAGCACATAAAAGACACAAGCTTATAAACCCAAAAAAAAACACGGTTTCAGGGGAAAGGAAAAAACCTGTGTCACAAACCTACTGGGGTTTTGACAAGGTAACAAAATAAGACACGAGAGAGGGATGGTAGACTGCATTTTCTTGGACTGCAAAAGGTTTCGCACAGTTCCTCCGAGGTTAATGGCAGAGGATCAGGCACACGTAACGGAAAGGCACTGCAATGGATCAGAGAATATCTGACAGGGGGGCAACAACGAGTCATGGTAGGGAGGGCAGGGGGCACCGGACGAGTGGGGTTCCACAAGGGTCAGTCCTGGGCCGGACTGTTTTGGTTTTTGAATGACATAACGGAAGGGATAACCAAAATGTCCCTGTTTGCGTGGGAAAATTAATGAGAAGAATTAAATCATGAGGGTCAGGCAGATCAAAAAACCTGGACAGGCTACAACCCCTTCCCGTAACCCCTTGAATTTAACCCTGCCAAATGTAAATTGAAGATTGGGGGAAGGTAAAAAAGACCCAGACAGAGTATAGTCTATTGGCCAAAACTTTTTAAACCCCCAAGGAAAAAAATCTTTGGGGGGAATACCCACACTCTCCCGAGGCCCCATTAATCAGATAACTGCTGCAGCATACGGGCGGTGGCAAACCTAAGAATAGCGTTCCAATCCTAACTAAAGGAATTTTTCAAGACTCTGTAACCCCATAGTCAGGCCCCTACTGGATTGCAGCACCCGTTGGAACCCACCCCGGGGCAAGCACGTCAAGAAACTAGAAAAAGGGGAAAGGTTTAAAAAGACTAGCCCAGACTAAGGGCTTGTCCTACGAAGAAAGGTTAAGGGGAAAACGGCCTGACGACACTAGAGGACGGGAGGGTTGGGAAGAATAACCAAAAAAATACTGCAAGGAATAGATACATGGACAGAGACAAGATGTTCCAGAGGGGAGACACAGAAACAAGGGGGCACAATTGGAAGTTGAAGACTCCTATGAGTTAAAAAGTGTTGGGGAAGTATTTCTTCAGTCAGAGAGTTGTCAGGAAGTGGAATTTTTGGGGTGGGGTTCTTTCAGATTGGGTAATGAACGGGACGAGATTTGGATGGTAATAGGTGTATTGGGGTTTCGAAATATGGGGGGGGAATATCAGAGCCATAGGCCTATGTCTGTCCTCCCTGAGGGGGGTGGTAACTCCCTCACTGGGAAGGGGCACCCTCGTTTCAAAAAGGAGGCTCAAATAATAATAATAATTTTTTATTTAGACATGGAAAATGATACATAGTAAGGGGGACATGATACAATGATACATAGTTCAGTAAAAAAGAGATGTACATGCCAAAGCCCCTAATATGGCTAACGGATGATCACGTGAACAGCTATGGACAGTAAACCCAACGAACCGTTCTATCATTGAGCCTACGGGACAGAATAAAAAAGTACGAGGGGGGGGGGAAAACCCAAAACATAGAAGAGAGGTTTGAAAAGTCATGGAGAAAAGGGAGAGAGAGGACCTTTAAAAAAGTAAAAGGAGGGCCAGGGGCTTTCCCTGCCCCCCGCAACCACAAATAGGTGAGGACACAAGGGGTCAGGCTGAGGAAAGAAGGGGGGGGAACTCAAAAAAAAGATCAAGAGGTATGTGAGGGCTCAATACGAGATTTAAGGAGGATTTACAGTGGAGACGGGAAAGGGGGCTGGGGAAAACAGTACAGGTGGGACACCCAAGAAATCCAATTTTGGGATGACATACACACAACTGAGGAGGAGGTGAAGAAGTTGCTCAGTGACCTTGATACCTCAAAGGCGATCCCGGGGTAACATCCCCCCTGGGTCCTTAGAGGAGCAGAGATGTTTGGGTGCCACTAACCATAATATTCAAACATCCCTTGAAACTGGGCAGCTCCCCGAGGTATGGAAGAAGGCAAATGTAGTTCCCATTTTTAAGAAAGGAGACAAAAAGGAGGCATTAAACTATAGACCTGTGTCACAGGGGATAGTGTGCAAAATCATGAAGAAGATTAGGGGGAGGAGGGTGGTGGAGCACCTGGAACGGCACAAGATTATAAACAAAAACCGGGCATGGATTTAGGAAAACCTGTGTCACAAACCTTCTGGAGTTATAGAAAAAGTAACAGAAGTAAGAACGAGAGAGAGGGGTGGGTTATTGCATTTTCTTATCAGGGACCCTTTAAAATTTCCCCCCAAGAGATTAGGCAGAAGTTAGGGGATCAGGCGTGTATAGCAGGAAGGGCACTGCAATGGATCAGAGAATACCAACGGGGGGGAAACAAGGGTCATGGTACGTGATGAGGTAAAACAGGGGCCCCCCGGGCGAGGGGGGCCCACAGGGCAGTCCGGACTGTAATAGAACCCCCCCCTGTTTAAAATTTGGGGACATGTTGGGGATAAATTTCTAGTGACGAGCTTCAGAAAATTTTCTTTATTATTGATAATATTGGGAGAAAATTTATGTAGAAAATTGTAAAATATTTCCACTTCATTCCCCCCCCTTCTGTTTTTCGTTTTGTGTTTTTTTATCTGAAAAATAGTGCATAACATTCTTTTTTTTTTTTTCTGATTTTTTTTTTAGTATTAATGTTTATTGTAATAATTATTAGAGAAATAAGGTTTTTTGAGGCACGTTGAGCTCTTTTTTTTAGAAGTTTGTAAAGAGTTTGTGTACAGGGGTTGGAGGGCGTTTTAAACAAGAGAGGGAAAAACGAGGGTGAGACTATAAACAAACCCTACCCCCCCCCATTTTTTAGGTTGCCTTTTTTTGACTGCTCATGTACTTCAACCGCTGTTAAGGGAGATAATAGGAAGCCGAATTGATAAAAAGCAGTCTTTTATAGCCACTGAAGGAGGAAAACCCCAAGGGGGATCTTGTATCACCTAAGAAAGGGTATTAACTGTGTATGCTTTTTAAACCCTGCCATGGTAACTTTTAAAAAAAAACCTGTATATTGTAATTAGAGTCAATTGTAAGAAGAGTGATAATTTAAGATTTTAAAGATTGAATTAGCAATTTAGCTTCACACAAAAATTTAAAAAAACTTTTCCCCCCCAAAAAACCAGTATTTAAAGTTTTAAACTTTGGGGAAAAAGGATTCGTCACTTAGGGGGTTGAAACAACCCCTTATATTTGCATGCATTTTCCCCCCCACCCTTGGTTTGGGGGGGATTTGGGGGGCCTCGGGGGACTTTGGGGATTTTATTTTCACAGCCATGGGCGGAGGGGGAAAAGGGGCCCCCGGGGGAAAAACCCTTGGTATTAAGACAGGGAGCGGGTTTCCCCTCAAATGTGGGGGGGTTTTCTCCAGCTATACTTCAGATTTTTTGGGGGAAACCCCCAATTGTTTGGGATATCCCTTAACGGGCACGATGGATCTTCGTGAAATTTGCCGTGGGGGTATACCAGAGTTTTGGGGGGAAAAATTTTTGGGGGGAAACGGCTGACGGAAGCAAAAGGGCTGAACGGAAGGGACGTTTTGCAACTTACAAATGGATAAAATTAAACATCCCCTTTTTTGGGCGGGGAAAGTGACATGGAAATGATTAAGATGTATGGGATTGTCCATGCGTTACTGTTGGTAGATATGGGGAATTTTGGTTTTTACGCTGGTTTTTGAAGGCACATATTCGGAAAAGATTAAAAGAAACCCAACCCTCCTTTATCTTAATGCTTTTTTCCCGGGTTTTTTACCTATTTTGGGGCAGGTCACCTGGGTTGTGGGGGACGGGACCTGGCGGTTGACTGCCCGTAGGGGCCCTGGGGGGTAATGCGGGCGAATAAAACACGGACGATGAAGGAGGCGACGGAGGGGTTTGGGCAAGGACACAAGGAGAGGGTGAAGGGGGCATGGTACCGATGGAGGGGAAAAAGGGGGGCGGGGGAAAAGAGAAAAAGGGAGGGTGGACAGGGGCACCCCCAGAATCTGGGTGAATGATGAACCTATGTTCAAAAATGGGATATGGGGGAGGAGGCTGAGATCTTGGAGGCCCGTTGAGTTTTTTCTTTGGTCCTTTGTCCGGGGGAAAGGGGCAGGAGGGAAATTTTTGGGGAATAAATTACGTCAATACCAATGAAGGACAGGAAGTCCTGGGGAAAGGACAAAGTTGAGGTTCAGGGTGCGGGTTTAGTAGTGGTGGCAAAAAAAAGGAAGAGGGAAAGGGGGAGAAAAAGGGGAATCAAGGAAAGGCCGGGGGAAAAATCGAGGATGACCCTTAAAACCCGCTAAAAAAGGCCGGAAGAAGGTGTGGGCAGATGGGGCGGGAAAAGGAAGTGGGGTGAAGGGTAATGGTGACAGCAGGGATATAAAGGGTGATGGGGGAAAAGGGGGTTGGAAGGAGCAACACATGGAAAACTAGAAAAAAGAGTACTGAAGCAAAGGGGGAAAAACCCCCCCTTTCACTTTAGGGGTGTTGCAATGAATGCCAATGGCCTGGGGAACAGGTAAACGAAAGGGGTTTGGGAATAAAATTAAGAGGTTGGGTAGATGTGGTATTTTTCCAAGAACACAATTATCAAATGGATCAGAGTGGTATTAAAAGGGGAGGGGGTTTTTGGGGGGTAAGGTTTCAAGGGGGGGTGTTGGGGGATTAGGGGGTCAGTCCTTTCACCTTGTCCCCATGGGAGAGGGGGGGAGAGGGTGGGGTAAGGGGGGAGGGGGCAAGTTTTTGGGATATTTCCAGCTTTTAAAGGAGAAAAAGGATGATTTTTTAAAAAGGGGTTGCGATGTTTCGGGGATTGCCGGGAAAAATATAGCGGGGGTTGGGGAAAGGGGGTTTCCGGATTGGATGGGACCCCCCCGGGGGTTTTTGGGGTCTCTGGGATGTTTGGGGGGGGGGGTGGTGGATGTGGGGGGGAAGGGATGAGGGTGGAATATCTTTCTTAAGGAAATGGGGGCAAGACGGGGTCAATATAGGGGTGAGGTCGGTGGATGTGGGGAAAAGGGGGAATGCTTGTTTGGGTTTTCCCCGATCACAGGGGGGTTTGAAGGAAGGGGGAAGGGTTTGGGTTTTGGGGAAATTAAAAAAAGGTTTTGGGGAAAGGGGGGAGGGGCTTTGGGGAAATCGTGGGGGGGTTGGGGGATAGGGATAAAGTCAGGAGTTGTTAATTTTGGGGGAAGAGCGGGAAAGTGGAAAATTTGAAAGTATTAGAGAGGTTGGCGGGAGGAAATGAGGAAAGGGGATGGGTATCAGAGGATTTGGGGGGCTTTTTGGGGGTCGGGAGGGGGTTGGGGGGGAAGGTTTTGGAGGGGGTAGAGTTGAGGGAAAGTTAAGGGAAATACGGGGGGAGAATTTCATGGATTAAGAATTCGAAGGAAAGGGGAAAAAGTTTTTGGGGAATAAAGTGTCAAAAGGGTTTTAAAAATTTTCAACGAAAAAAAAGGTTTTGTTTATAGAGTCATTGAAGGGGAAGGGGGTGCGAGGGTATCGGGGGACGGTACTGGGGGACAACGGGGGGGGGGGGTATGCAGAGGGTTGGTTTTGTAACAAATAAAAAGGGGGGACGGGTGAGGGGGCTAAAGGTAGGATATTGGGGTTTGGGGGAAATTATTAGGGGGAGGGAAGGAAGGGAAAGTGAGGGGGGAAAATTTTTGGGGGAGGAGGTAGGGGGGGCGGTGGGGTTGAGTTTGGGAAAGTCCCCGGGGATGATGGGTTGCCGGGGTTTTATGTTAAGCATTGGCAGGTTTTAAGGGGGGGAATCGTTAAAATGGTAAATGAACGGGAAAAAGGGGGGGGAATTTGGGGGTCAAGGAAATTTTTAAAGGGGGTTTTGAAACAGGATAAAAAGGGTTGGGGGAAATTTGAGAGGGGAAAAAGGGGCCGGGATGGAGTATCAGAAGGGGATAACGTATAAAGAGGGAGGAGTGTTGGGGGGGATTGGGAGGGCATATGATAGGGGGGAAGGGAAAAGGATATTTGGGGGAAGGGTTTGGGGAGGATTAAGGATGGGTTTGGGGAACTTTTAGGGGGGGGTTTATTGGGTGCAAAAAGGGGAATGGGGAAGAAAGGGTAAGATCTCGGGGGATGCCCTGTCACAAATTTTTTGCCTTTTAGGGCCCCCTTTATAGATTGGTGGAGGGGGGGTTTTGGGGGGGGGACGGGGGAGGATGCAGGGGGGGTATTTTTGGTTCGAGATAAAATACAGTGTTGGTCAGGTCTGAGAAGGTTGATATGATCAATGGTTGGGTTAAAATTTTTGGAAAAAGGAACGGAAAAAGAGGGGAACAAGGAAAAATCAATTTTTAGGGGGGGTTTTTGGGCGGGGGTTGGGAAATGGGGGGGATGGAGTTGTGTAAAAAATATAAAAATATGTGGAAGGGTTTTTAGTCGGGGTCCTTTGGGGCTAGGGGGGAAACCGATTGGTGGGGTGCTGTTTATAGGTAAAGGGGATGGGGAAGAGAGGGTTACTTTGTTGAAAAGGGTGGTAGTTGTTAATGTTTTATTAGTAAATTGTGGTTCAGGGCGGGTTCCCCCTCTCTTAGAGGTGGATGTGCAGAGGTTGGGGAAGTTGAAGTTTGGGGGAATGGAAAAAATTGGTGGGGAAAGAGTGAAAAGAGGGAGGGGGGGGTTAGGTTTGGGCCCCCCGGGGGGGGGGGTTGGGGTTTTTTTTGGGGGCATGTTTTTGAGGGGGGGGGGGGACGGCTGGGATTTGATGAAGGATGCGAAGGTGGGGGGGGAAACCAATTTTTGTATTTTTTTTAAGGGGGTTATTTTAAAATAAGGGTGAGGCCGTTTGGTAGGTTGGGGGAGAGAAGGAGAGAAAGGGGAGGGGTTTTCCTTTTATGTTTGGGGAAGAAATTTGGGGGGGAAAAAGTTAAGAAACCCAAGAGTGGGGGAAAAGGGATGGTTTTTCGGGGTTTTGGCATCCAGGGCCCACTTTATGAAGGTTGAGTGGGGATGGGCATTGTCTAGGTGTGGGGGGAGAACAGCTTATCCCGCCTATTTTTTGTGGGGGGTTTAACTAGGTTTGGGGGCAGTGAGGGAAGGGTTTTGGGGGGGTTTTAGGATGGTGGGGGGGGGGGGGATCTGTTTTGGAGCTTTAATTTAGTTTTGGGGAAAATTCCCCGGAAACATCGAGGGGGTTTTTTTTGGGGTTTTGGGTTTTTTTTCATATATCTTGGGGATGGGGGAATGAGGGATGGTACAAATAAGGGCTTTAGCAGGGGGTTTTTTATAGGACAAAAGTAGGAATCAAATTTGTATAGGGGGGGATGGGGGCTTTTAGTGGTTATAAAGATGACAGTGAATAGCATGTTGGGGGTGCCAGGGAAAGGCTGGGATGATTAAGGTAGAAGTCACGGGGGGTGAAATGGGTAGAGGGTGGGGGGGTGAAAGTAATGGTAGGGGGGGGGAGGGGGGGGGGGGGGTGGGTTTTTGTTTTAAAGGGATTGGGGGGAGGGGGGGGTTGGGTGAGCTGGGATTTTTCGGAATAGATCAGGGAAGGGCGGGGGCCCCGGTTAGTGTTTTTTCCCAAAAAGATGATTAACTTTATAGTCAAAGAGGATTGGTATTGTTTTAATGCTGGGGGCATGTTTCAAGGTTTTAATTTGTTGAATTAAAAAATACCAAACTTGTTTTGGGAACTGTAAAGGGGGTTTTGGGAAGGGGTTTTATTCAATTTTTTTAAAGAGGCAATTGGGGGGGAAATTTTTTCGGGGCTATCCCGTTTTAATTTTCTATAGCTACCAATAATGTATTGGGTTTGTATTGATGTTCAATTCTTTAGTCAAAAAATGACTTCAAGTGATTTAAGTATTTGTAATGTGTCCTTTTGGGGGTGTAAGCCTTTATTAAGGAGGGGTTTGTTTCAATATTAAGTTTTAGCAAAGGTTGCAAGTAGGTTAAATAAGAAATTGATGTTGTATTGTTGGGACTTAGGATACCTCAATATTTTTTGTATAAGAAAGTTAAGGATGGTGTAACAATTACTTGTATTGATATGGGGATCATGTTTTTAATTATTCTGTTCTTTGTTTTTTTTGTTTGAACCGGTTTTGTATTTATATAGTTATTGATGATTGATCTATATAGAATGATAAAGTCCCGGGAGGATTTTTTTAAATACGTATATTAAAACGGGGGAAAAGGAAAGGGGGGAATCGTGTTTTGTAAGTTTATTTTTGAACTAGTTTGTTTAAAAATTTTTTTTTGTATATGTTATGTACGTAATTTTGTTTTTTTACCACTTTGATTGTTAGGGGAAGTGTAAACATATTTGTATTATTTATTCTCCTTTGGGGGGGTTTTTGGTTTTTTTATTTTTTTGAGATAACGTTCAAAATTTGAGTTAAATGTAATGGAACATAATAAATAAAAAAAATTTTTTGAGGGGGTGAGGAAATTTGGTTGAGTTTTTGGGTGGGTTGGGTTTTGGTGGGGGTTTTTTTTATCAGTCAGTGTGGCTGTCAAGAGGAATAGGTACATGTTTTAGGGGAAATTTCCTTTTTGATGGGGTTAGGGGGGGGAAATTTTAATGTTTTGAAAATTTATTTACGTTAAGTGTTATGATTTTTTTGCTTTGGGTACCTTGGTCTTGGATGCAAGTCTTTCTTTGGTCAGGATATTGGGTGTGTTGATATACTTTTTTGGTTGTATTTTTTTAAGTATTTTGAAAAAAAGTATCATTTTTTTTTTGTTTTTGTATAATTTCTGTTTTAAAAAAATATAAAAAAACTTATATTTGCAAATTTAAATTTACAAAGCTTAAAAAGGGCAAAATTATTTTATTAAAAAAAACCAGTGGAAAATTTCATCTGATCAGAAAGACACTTCAAATGATCTTTTTTTTACCAACTTATTTACTGTTTGAAAATTTCAATTTGTTTATTCCCAACAATGGGAATCATCCTTTTAGTGAACACATCGTCAATAATTTTAACCAGCAAAGCAAGAATCCTATATGAATAAAAATAAATGTTACTTTTTTTCAGATAAAATTGGAAAATTTGGCCTCCAACAGCATGAGCCTTTGTTCACGAAGCCTCACCAAATGTTGAAAAATCAAACTCAATCAGATCAATAATTCTCAGTTATTCCTGATTAATAAATCATATTTTTTTAAAAAATTTTTATATCAACAAAATTTTTCCCGCATCATCACTAAATACCGAAGCTGTTGTACAGCCCATCAGGAAAACAACAGTCAAGGACCAGGTAATCAGGCTGAGGAAGGAAGGTGGGAGTTCACAAGAAACGACCAAGAGGTATGTGAGGAGCTCAGCATGAGATATAAAGAAGTATTTACAGAGGAGACAGGAAGAACTCCAGGAATTCAGAATAGGGAGGTATACCAACAAGTGCTGGATGAAATACACACAACCAAGGAGGAGGTGAAGAAGCTGTTATGTGAACTCGATACCTCAAAAGCGGTGGGACCTGACAACATTTCTCCGTGGGTCCTTAGAGAGGGAGCAGAGATGTTAAGTGTGCCAATAACAAAAATCTTCAACACTTCCATTGAAACTGGGCAACTACCTGAGGTGTGGAAGATGGCAAATGTAGTCCCATTTTTTAAGAAAGGAGACAGACACGAGGCATTAAACTACAGACCTGTGTCACTGACGTGTATAATATGCAAAGTCATGAAGATCATCATCAGGAGGAGAGTGGTGGAGCACCTAGAAAGACACAAGCTTATAAACGACAACCAGCACGGTTTTAGGGAAGGAAAATCCTGTGTCACAAACCTACTGAGTTTTATGACAAGGTAACAGAAGTAAGACACGAGAGAGTGGTGGATAGACTGCATTTTCTTGGACTGCAAGAAGGCGTTCGACACAGTTCCTCACAAGAGGTTAATGCAAAAGCTAGAGGATCAGGCACACGCAACAGGAAAGGCACTGCAATGGATCAGAGAATATCTGACAGGGAGGCAACAACGAGTCATGGTACGTGACGAGGTGTGAGAGGGAGCACCTGTGACGAGTGGGGTTCCACAAGGGTCAGTCCTAGGACCTGTACTGTTTTCGTATGTGAATGACATAACGGAAGGGATAGACTCAGAAGTGTCCCTGTTTGCAGATGATGTGAAGTTAATGAGAAGAATTAAATCAGTTGAGGATCAGGTAGGACTACAAGAGACCTAGACAGGCTACAAGCCTGGTCAGTAAATGGCTCCTTGAATTTAACCCTGCCAAATGTAAAGTCATGAATATCAGGGAAGGGCAAAGACCGCAGACGAGTATGATCTAGGTGGCCAAAGACTGCAAACCTCACTCAAGGAAAAAGATCTTGGGGTGAGTATAATACCGAGCACATCTCCTGAGGCACACATCAATCAGATAACTGCTGCAGCATACGGGCTGGCAAACCTAAGAATAGCGTTCCAATACCTCACTAGGAATCGTTCAAGACTCTGTACACCATATACGTCAGGCCCATACTGGGTATGCAGCACCAGTTTGGAACCACACCTGGTCAAGCGTCAGGAAATTGAGAAAGTGCAGAGGTTTGCAACAAGACTAGTCCCAGAGCTAAGGGGATTGTCCTACGAAGAAAGGTTAAGGAAATCGGCCTGACGACACTAAAGGACAGGAGGGTTAGGGAGACATGATAACGACATATAAAATACTGCGAGGAATATAAGGTGGACAGAGACCAGATGTTCCAGAGAGGACACAGAAACAAGGGGTCACAGTTGGAAGTTGAAGACTCCTATGAGTCAAAGGGATGTTAGGAAGTATTTCTTCAGTCATAGAGTTGTCAGGAAGTGGAATAGCCTAGAAAGTGACGTAGTGGAGGCAGGAACCATACATAGCTTTAAGACGAGGTTTGATAAAGCTCATGGAGCAGGGAGAGAGATGACATAGTAGCAGTCAGTGAAGAGGCGGGGCCAGGAGCTATGACTCAACCCCTGCAACCACAAATAGGTGAGTACAAATAGGTGAGTACAAATAGGTGAGTACACACACACACACACACACACACACACACACACACGCACGCGCACATACGTGGGCGTGGAAGCTACAGAACTAATTTAATTATTTTTCCCGTTTGGAATACTAGTCTTCTCGAGAAGTACCTATCGCGGAATTTTGGTAGGATTCTCACGAGGCTTGCTAAAGTATCGGGGTTCGTTCCCTTTCCCAGTGGCAGTATTTATATCATATATATATATATATATATATATATATATATATATATATATATATATATATATATTATATATATATATATATATATATGTCTACGATTAGGTAAAACTGGTCAATTAGCAAGAACTCATCTAAAATTAAGTACTTTCTAAAATTTTCTTATACGTTTAAAGATATAGTTTTTCATTTATGTTAATATAAGAATTTATAATTTTGTACCAGAGAAACTTTGAAAACCTACCTAACCTTATTACAACAAGCGCAATTTAATTTAGCCTAACCCAACTAAATATATTTAGATACGTTAACATTAATTTAATAATAAACAAACACAATGAAATATATATTTTCGTTATGTTCAGAATGATTTTTGCGAAATTATTCCATACACAAATTCGCTTGTCTTATATGGCAGGTGAGCGTTGCTATTTAAGCCAAAATCGCAAGTTTTACCTAATCGGCACGACATATATATATATATATATATATATATATATATATATATATATATATATATATATATATGTCGTGCCGATTAGGTAAAAACTTGCGATTTTAACTTAAATGGCAACTCAACTTGCCATATAAGACAGCGAAAATTTGTGTATCAATAATATCGCCAAAATCATTCTGAATATAACGAAAAATATATTTCATTGTGTTTGTTCATTATTAAATTAATGTTAACGTATCTAAAATATATTTAGTTGGGTTAAACTAAATTAAATTGCCTTATGTAAAATTAGGTAGGCTTCAAAGTTTCTCTTGGTACAAATTATAAATTCTTACATTAACATAAATGAAAAAATATATCTTTAAACGTATAAAGAAAATTTTAGAAAGGACTTAATTTTAGATGAGTTCTTGCTAATTGATCAGTTTATAATCGCTTAATATATATATATATATATATATATATATATATATATATATATATATATATATATATATATATATATATATATATATATATATATATATAAATATATATATATATATATATATATATATATAATATATATATATATATATATATATATATATATATATATATATATATATATAATATATTATTATATATGAGAGTTTTTACAAATAGAGAAGTGATGAAGGAGGAAGAGATATATGGAGAAAAGAGAGGTTAAGAAAGTGGTGAAGCAATGAAAAGAGAGCAAATGAGAGATGGGTGAGATGTTATCAACAAATTTTGTTGAAAATAAGAAAAAGTTTTGGAGTGAGATTAATAACATGAGGAAGCCTAGGGAAAGAATGGATTTGTCAGTTAAAAATAGGAGAGGAGAGTTATTAAATGGAGAGTTAGAGATATCGGGAATATGGAGGGAATATTTTGAGAATTGTTAAATGTTGATGAAGATAGGGAAGCTGTGATTTCGTGTATAGGGCAAGGAGGAATAACATCTTATAGGAGTGAGGAAGAACCAGTTGTAAGTGTGGGGAAGTTCGTGAGGCAGTGAGTAGAATGAAAAGGGGTAACGCAGCAGGGATTGATGGGATCAAGATAGAAATGTTAAAGGCAGGTGGGGATATAGTTTTGTGGTTAGTGTTTTTATTTAATAAATGTGTGGAAGAGGGTAAGGTACCTAGGGATTGGCAGAGAGCATGCATAGTTCCTTTGTATAAAGGCAAAGGGTACAAAAGAAAGTGTAAAAATTATAGGGGAATAAGTCTGTTGAGTATACCTGGTAAAGTGTATGGTAGAGTTATTATTGAAAGAATTAAGAGTAAGACGGAGAGCAGGATAGCAGATGAACAAGGAGGCTTTAGGAAAGGTAGGGGTGTGTAGACCAAGTGTTTGCAGTGAAACATATAGGTGAACAATATTTAGATAAGAGTAAAGAGGTGTTTGTGGCATTTATGGATTTGGAAAAGGCATATGATAGGGTGGATAGGGGGCAATGTGGCAGATGTTGCAAATGTATGAAATAGGAGGTAGGTTATTGAAAGCGGTGAAAAGTTTTTACGAGGATAGTGAGGCTCAGGTTAGAGTATGTAGGAGAGAGGGAGATTATTTCCCAGTAAAAGTAGGCCTTAGACAGGGATGTGTGATGTCACCGTGGTTGTTCAATATATTTATAGATGGAGTTGTAAGAGAAGTGAATCCTCGGGTGTTGGCAAGAGGTGTGGGGTTAAAAGACAAAGAATCTAACACAAAATGGGAGTTGTCACAGTTGCTCTTTGTTGATGACACTGTGTTTTTTGGGGATTCTGAAGAGAAGTTGCAGAGGTTGGTGGATGAGTTTGGTAGGGTATGTAAAAGAAGGAAATTAAAAGTGAATATAGGAAAGAGTAAGGTGATGAGGATAACAAAAAAAATTAGATAATGGAAGATTGGGTATCAGATTGGAGGGAGAGAGTATGGAGGAGGTGAATGTGTTCAGATATTTGGGAGTGGATGTGTCAGCAGATGGGTCTATGAAGGATGAGGTGAATCATAGAATTTACGAGGGGGAAAAGGTGAGTGGTGCACTGAGGAGCTTGTGGAGACAGAACTTTATCCATAAAAGCAAAGAGGGGAATGTATGAGAGTATAGTTAAACCAACACTCTTGTATGGGTGTGAGACATGGGTTGTGAATGTTGCAACAAGGAGAAGGCTGGAGGCAGTGGAGATGTCATGTCTGAGGTCAATGGGTGGTGTGAATATAATGAAGAGAATCCGTAGTTTCGAGATTAGGAGGTGTGGGATTACCAAAACTATTATCCAGAGGGCTGAGGAGGGGTTATTGAGATGGTTTGGACATGTAGAGATTTTGGAACAAAATAGAATGACTTTGAGAGTGTATAAATCTGTAGTGGAGGGAAGGCGGGGTAGGGATCGGCCTAGAAAAGGTTGGAGGGAAGGGGTAAAGGAGGTTTTGTGTGCGAGAGGCTTGGACTTCCAGCAAGCGTGCATGAGTGTGTTAGATAAGAGCGAATGGAGACAAATGGTTTTTAGGACTTGATGTGCTGTTGGAGTGTAAGCAAGGTAACATTTATGAAGGGTTTCAGGGAAACCGGCAGGCCGGACTTGATTCCTGGGGATGGGAAGTATAGTGCTGGCACTCTGAAGGAGGGGTGTTAATGCTGCAGTTTTGTAGCTGTAGTGTAAGTGTTGTGTGGGTACTTTGCAGATATGGACGGTCATAGTGAAACACACAAGACGGATGGTAACTAATATATTGACAGACCCTGTGAGGGAAGTAGCCCAGCCTTACCATTCAGTTCTACACCAGCCTAAGGAATGAGACAGATGCCTCGGGCACCGTGTTCACAAGCGCGGGTCTCGTGACATCACAGACAGCTAGGGATCATAATTACTATAACATCGCTGGTAATACTTATGATATACTATACAAGTATATATTACATGGGATTCAGTACACTACTGACAGCTCGGTCATGTTACGTATGGTGTCTCAACATACAATACAACTCTATAGACTGAACAGGCAGGTGGCTCTGGGCTGATTCTATACAAAAGCAAACACATATATAACTTAGAACTAATCACAGAATTGGTAATAGGATGTAATCCACTGAATGGATATTAATGTAATGCATTACAAATTATTGATCAATCGATCTGTATTCATGTACTCTACGGATTCCGAGGAAGAATATATTTACAAAGAAGAAAGTGTTTAACAGAAATGACAGACCTGGTGCGCACAAGTCACACTGTTAAATCTCAGAATTCAGAGGGAACGTGAACACAAAAAAAAATTCTGGATACTTATCAGTTAATAACAAAACACATAGTTGACAACTTCTTTTAACTTAATCATCTAATTATACAGGCTATGTATGTTTAACCACAACTCTGCTAGGGTAAGGTTTACATATGCATATTAGTTTGCAGAATCTCCTGAAAGAGAGGAGACTGCTGTACGTGTGCATATATCATATATCCATTTTAACTGCTCTTGATCTACATCCAATTTAGTAGGAGTCTAAGCCTGCAAAGTAAATACCACGTGCTATCATCTCTAGGTGGATCGAAATCTTTTGCAATTGACAACACATGCCTAGGTTGAGGAGGGTCTAAATGGGTATTTACACATGATATTTGAGGATTTCTCAATACAGTGGTACCTCTACTTACGAGCAGCTCCCAACTCGAACAATTATGTAAGTGTATTTTTGAAGGTGCTTTTGTAAGTGTATTTTTGGGGGGTCTGAAATGGATTAACCTAATTTTCATTATTTCTTATGGGAAAAAATTCCTTTGGTATCGGCACTTGAATAGCCATCTGGAACGAATTTTCTCGTAAGTAGAGGTACCACTGTACTTGTCTGTATGGAAGGAGTAATGACATTCAGATTGTTCCTCTGGCTGATTACTAGAAGTAGAGGGTACAGGGTCAGAAGGATTGTCGTTGTCAGTCACAATAGTCTGGATGTCAGGGACCTCGTCTTCGTCACATACTAACTTCATATGGTCTAAATGCGACTCTTTACATTGACCAGTACTTATTTCTCTAACTTTATACTTATTGCCGTTGATATGTTTGACTACTCGATAAGGACTGATAAACTTTTGATCGAGCTTAGGCATTGCGGATGTTTTATTAAAGTTAGTCAGCATCACTCTCGAACCTACTTTAATTTTGGTCTGCTTTGCACAAATTTTCTAGAATCTCCTTACATAATTCATCTCCATTATCTGTTACTAGGGACTTAGGAGTGGTATGTCTGCAAATTATATTTTTTTAAATGCTTTAGCTACTGTCTTGGCAGTCTTATCTGCAATAGGAACTAACTCACAATATCTGGTGAAATGATCTACCATAACACAGATGTTTGTTGCCTTGGAGAGTACACTGAAAATTAGTTAATAAGTCTACTGCAACTCTTTCCCATGGTTCACTGGTAGTGAGATACACCTGGATAGGATTAGGGCCATTAACATTACCTTTATGTTGCATACAAACACTACATTTTTTAACATACTCAGCAATATCAGTTGCCATATGAGGCCAAAAGTACTTCAATCTGGCTTGTTTAACGGAACGATCCATACCAGGGTGTGCAACACCTGGTGCGTCGTGAACTAGCTGTAGGGCTACATTCACTAGTGACTGTGGAATTACTAACTGGTATACCCGTCTATTAGGAATACCCAGCTCAATTGTTCGATACAGCAATTCTTGGTTCACGACAAAGTCACTGATGGGTGCTGGTGGCTTCACAGTCAGAATGAGATCTTCCTGGAGCAGAAATTGAATCACACCAGACCACATGGGATCTGTTCTTTGATCATTCTTTACATCCTCTTCACTGAATGGAGGATCAGTGGTTACTATACTAACATGTCGTGATAAAGCATCTGCAACTACATTTGACTTGCCAGGTAAGTGTTCAAAGGTAGGGTTGAACTCTTGGATAGTCAAGGACCATCTGGTTAGTCTTCCAGTAGGTTGTTTATTCTGGAATAAGGGAATCAGAGGAGCATGATCTGTCAAGACATGGATAGGGTACTGATATATAATGTCTCAGAAGTGCTTTGAAGACCACACTATGGCTAGGGCTTCTTGTTCAGTTACTGTATAATTTCTCTCAGCCTTTGTGAGAACATGGCTAGCAAATTCAACTGTGTTGTATTTACTATTGGTCTTCTGAGCGAGAATGGCACCTATGCCGATTGAGCTAGCATCATTGGTTAGGTAAAAAGGCTTTACAAAATCTGGGAATTTCAAAATTGGAGCAGATATTAACTTTTCTTTAAGTGTCTGGAACACCTTTTCTTGACGGAAAGTCCAAACAAATGGAGCATCCTTCTTAAGCAACTCAGTTAGAGCTGCTATTGAGGAAAAATTAGCAATGAAAGATCTGTAAAAACCTTCTAAGACCACAAAGGATCTTATGGCATCAGTTTTGGGAGATGGAAAATTTAGTACAGCAGTTACTTTACTCTGGTCAGTCACAACCCCTCTAGGAGTGACTACATGACCAAGAAACTTGATCTCTGATCTGAAAAATTGCACTTAGACAGTTTGATCTTTAAATTAGCTTCTTCAAGCTTACTCAGTACCATTTCTAGTCTCTAAATGCTTGTTCACATCCTTGAACATGACGATTACATCATCTAGGTACACCATAAGTGTGTTGCCTATGAGGCCTCTAAAGATATTGGTCATGAGCCTCGAGGATGTGATAGGTGAGGAGTGTAAACCAAAAGCCATACAGAGGAAGTGATAATGGCCTGTAGGAGTGGAGAATGCAGTTAGCTCTTGGCTGTCCTCGTGGAGAGGGACTTGCCAAAACCCTTGTAACAAATCTAGGGTCGAGAAGACTTTGTTATCTCCTATATTATGTAAAAGGTGACCAAGTACAGGAAGTGGGAAGCGATCTGGAATTGTTTTCGCATTTAACTTTCTAAAATCAATCACTGGGCACCAAATACCATCCTTCTTAGGTACTAGGTCCAGGGTGAATTGCTAGGTGCAATAACACCATCAAGCATTTGAGTGATCAATTCTTCTGCAACAGCTACTTGTGAATGCGCCATTCTGTATGCAGGTATATAAATTGGTCTAGTACCAGGTTCAAGTGGGATACAATGGGACAATAGGTTCGTTATATCCATCTTTTCACCTGCTAAGGCAATGGCTTTATGAATGGTTGTTCAACAGGTTCAACAAGCGCTTGACCTCGTCTGGGAAGTCAGTAAGAGCTAAGTCTTTCTCCTCAACTGGTGGATTAGACTGATCCAGCGGATTGGATGAACTCTCCCCTGCTGAAATAGCACCGACCCACTGGTCTGGTGACACGTCAACTTCTGCACACACAGGATAAGGGTAGTGTACAAGGTCTACGATACTAGTATTACCTCTGAGTCAGACACTATGACCCAAGTTGTTGGCTACAAGGAGGAAGATCTTACTATCTGTAACGGTATGTAAAGACTTTGCAGGAATCACTGTCAACGAGAACATCGCCATCTGGAACATGAGGGACAACAACAGACACTCGAGTGAGGGCACTAGCCGCAACAGAAACGTCTTTCTGCAAACGACAAGTGACGTCAAGTAGAGATATTACTAACTTCAAGTGGTAGTTTCCCTGTGGAGAAACTACGACTCAGACTAGCAGGCATTGCAAGGATAGGCTCAGCACTCAAGGTGGTTTGAGGTTCCTCTGACTCTTGAGGTGACTGAACACTATCTTGCATATCTGGAGCTGTATATGAAACACAGACAGGAGCGACAGGATTTCCAGTGCCTGACCGCTTGGTAACGCTACTAGACAAAGCATCGGCTTGTAAGGACTTTATCCTCACTTCATATTCTGTGGCGGTGTGGCAGATCTCGGATCCAAGCTGGTAACCCCAAAATTGTACGATCAAGTCATCAATTTGTGCATGCCATTGGTAAGGATCAAGCACAATGTGTAAATCTCTCATGGAAGCAGATCCCAGTAGATCACCAGGGTAACTAATCTGGTCGACAACAAGGAAGGAAGCAGTAAAATCTCTACCTTGGATAGAAAAGGTGAGGGAAGTCTGACCTCGGACATGCAGATGAGAACCAGCCACACAACTAAGGGAGGACACATGAGTTGGTTCTACGAGAAGTACATGTCTTAACTGCTTATCCTTAAACTAGACCTGATGATATTAACTTGCGCACCAGAGTCCATGAACACATGAACAGGTGCATTATGAACAGATTCTTGTACTAAGGGACCTATTGTTGCATTGGAATTTATGTGCAAGCAAGGAGGAGGATTTTCATCAGAGAAGGTTTGTTCCACTTCATCCCCAAAACTATCATCGTTGACTACGGAAGCAACATAATCGAGATTCTCTCCCTGGAGATCACACAGCCTCGAAGAAATTGTGAACAGGGATTGAGTACTCGTTATCTCCGATTGCCATCACGGGACGGGTTGACTGGGGCACTTAAATTCCTCTGAATTGGAAGAATGAGCCTGGTTCTGGTTATTAGCTTGAGAGCCACGACCTCTATTTCCTCTCCAGGTTCTGCTGTAGGAACGACCACGGAAAGATCTAGAGTACCCAAGGTTGTAGAGAGCATTGCACTCGGATGTGTCATGTCTATGTAGTCTATGATATGTACACATAAGGCAATGCTGACTGGGATTCCTCATCAGTACCACGCTTCTTAGGGTTATCAGGACAATTCACTGCAATATGGCCTCTGTAGCCACAGTTATAGCACATATGTCAGCTATGGTTACTATAGTTACTACGAGTATACTGACTCGTTACACTACCGTTAGACGACTGACGTGAGTGATATAAGTAAGTTTATTCAGGTATACACAAATACATTTACATAGATTATCATACATAGCAGCATATGTGTAGAGAACCTAGGATAACCCAAAAAGTCAGTGTGACTTATTTCCATTGGGGTCCTTTTAGTACCTTAATATTATACACTGTAGGAGATATATGTTTTTATACTATAAAGGATATATACTAGGAATAAGGTAAAAAGAGTTATTTACATTTACATGTGTGTTAGCTAAAAAAATAAAAAATCATTCTCCTCCCTTTCTGTCGCTACATTCATTAGGTACCTTTTGTCTCTCTTCTTGAACTGGCTCATGCTATGATTGACTTTGACATGTGCAGGCAGTCTGTTCCATTCCTTTATTGCTGTACAATAAAAGGTGTTAGAAGCCTGGCCACTGACTGTGGGTACTACAAAGTTGTGCTCTCCCCCCCTAGTAGTATGACTGCTTTGGTTCCCAGCCTTGACAAAATTGGCAGCAAGATATTCTGGACACTGTGAGCAATTTTATAAACTTGATTTAACTTAAGCTGTTTTATTCTGTCTTCAATATTCAGCATATCCAATTGTTGTAATTCATCCTGGCCTACATGCTCTCTTGGACCCAGGTCCAGGATGAATCTTATTGTTTTGTTCTGGGTGATTTGCAGTTTATCTTTGTTTTTTGTCAAGGCAGAGTACCATGAAGAGCAAGCGTAGTCCATATGACATTGTATAAGGGCTAGACATAGTGTCCTGCGAGCCTCATTAGGTAGACACTGTGGCTTGTCTGTAGAGGAACTTCAGTCTGGAATTCGCTTTCTTTACTACACTGTTCCCTATCAATGTCTATTGGGACTTTTCGCTGTTGCACAAACAATGGGTGGGACTGGATGGTTCTTGTCAGGCAATGCAGACGTTGTGGACCTGCGATACGGGAAGGTTCTAGCGGGACACAAATCACGCACATGCTCGAGGGTTGCGAGCGGTGCTATTTTAACAGTTAGAGGGCTGGAGGTAAAGGCAAAAATAATAAAACAGCATCAATAATTCTTATGCAAATAAAATAGACTGATAAAACAAGTTTCTAAAAATGGCACACAACAATTAAAATATGCACTGAGAACACAATTGAAATGGATATACTACTTGAATCACTGAGAATATTGCACTGAGTTATGATTTATCACTCTTGAAAAATGAACAATTACTTGAACAATATAACAAGATAGAAATGTATGGAAGCAATATGTAAACAGTGCAAAAGGGAATTGCACAAAAAATAATTTGCAGAAATAATCAAGTAATCAATAAAAAAAAATTGCACTGGGAAGAATTAGCTAGTTTGAACACACTTACTTTCAATTTCAATTAGGCAACAAGTACTCAAACAATTCAATAAGAACACTTTAATTAGTCAAACTAAGAGTGAACTTGTTCAAACTAAAATCAAGAATGTTGATAAAAATGCTAATATACAGAACTAATGATGTGGAACACTTAGAGATCAGGAACACAAGGAACTTCAGGAGCACTTACATGTCCATGGAACTTATAGTGCATAAAATTTTCTTGAACTAAAGACTTGTGGTTAAGCAGAAGTAAACAAACTCTTGGTTGCATAAAAATTATGGAACACTACTAGTCTGCAAGCTTTAAGCACATTAGTCACTGCATATATAAAATAATTATACAAAACAACAACATACAAGGTTAAAATGCTGGTTTAGGACTCTGGGGAAAAACACTGAATGCATTAACACAAAACTATCAGGAAAATACAACGAAAATGAATGGTACACAATGTGATCAAAGAAAATGTCAAAGGGTGACTGACTTAAACTGAGCACAATACTGCACACTATACTGAGGAAATAGTACTTACTTCAGATGAAGACAAGAACACAACACAATACATAAATCAAATGAGACACGAAAATAAACAGAGACAATACTAGGGAAAAAAATAGCAATGCTCCTGGACTGGTTCTCCATGATAGACGCTAGACTTGTGAGCAAGATTCCCTTGGACTTAACGGGAAAACGCAACTCCTCTTACTCAAGTTCCTGACTTGCTGGCATTAGAGGGTGTTGTGTTAATGATATCATCTTTTTGGACATCTACAAGTGTGGTACTTCAACATAGTGGTCTCAGGAGACCTAACAACCACCGGATACTCTTCACCAACCCCGAGACTTACCATCTATCAGGAGAAAGCCAACATCATTTCTCCAACATCCGGTCATTGCATACTCCTGACTCACCAACAGACCTGAACCACAACGGCCACCTTTTTTTATCTATTTAATTTTAAGTAAAATCCAGAAAAACCTATCTTTATTCAATACCCCAGTCTTTTATTATTTATTTTTCCATTAATTTTTTGTTCAGGTGGAAGGCGTTCCCCTGACAATGGCGACCCTGCCAGGATAGGACTCTGGGGCAACAATATTCTGATGGTTCACCTGGTTGTGAGTATTAATTTTAAGGTTGAAAAGGGCGAGTTCGTTAAGGTGTCAAGTCATTATTGGTAGGTTGTTTAGGTTCTAAGGTTAGGTTTAGAAGTTTACCCAATTTTTGTGGACCTGGGGAACGTCCATAATAACCTCTCCTGTATGAACTGTGTTTGTTTATCATAGTGAAGGCTATTGAGCCCACTAGATTGTCTTCCAAGTTGGAAATAGTATTTCATTTTCTTCTTCGGGAAGGTTAGAAAAATGTGCGGACTTAGTCCCTCTTAGGAAACATATGTTTCAATTGTTAATTTAAGACTAACTTGTTGAGTGTGGTTTGTATAACATTTCTTTTCTTAAAATGGATTCCTTAGATTTCTGGTTGAGGGCTGGAAAGGAAATGGGATTTACAGGACAAAGCCTTGATAGCTATATAACTGCTAAGATGGCTATAGAAGAAAAAAGGAACAGGGAAGACTAGCTCTAGAAGAGAAAAAACTAGCTCGAGAAGAGAAAAAGGAACAGGAAAGACTAGCTCTAGAAAACGAAAGGATTGCCCGTGAGGACAAAAGAGAACGGAAAGGATAGCTAGAGAAGACAGAGTTCAGGCAAGGGAAGTAGCCTTCAAGATGAAGGAGATTGAAGAACAAGCAAAGCAGAGAGAGTTAGAACAGTTGAGGATTGAATTAGAAGTCAAGAAAGTAGAACTATCTAAGAATAAAATAGATGAAGGGGTACTAGAGTACCCTGACAATGAATTTAATATTATGATGCCACAAATACCATCTTTCACAGAGCAGGATGACATCACGGCCTATATTATCCAGTCTGAGAACATTGCCACTCTGTGACTGGCCATCAGATTCTTGGGCCACTAGGCTTGGCTTACTTCTTTCTGGGTCAGCATTGAATATATATTCCACCTTACCTGCTGAAATAATAACTGACTATCCTCTACTTAAGAAAGCTTTCAAGAAAACCACTCACCATTACAGGTCTGAGTTTCGACACACGAGAATATTCCCCAATCAGAATTACATGCAGTATCTGACAACACTTTTCAGATTGTTGGATTGATAGTGCCGAAGTCGACCACGACTTTGCTTCATTACATAAGAACATAAGAATGGAGGAACACTGCAGAAGGCCTACTGGCCCATACAAGGCAAGTCCTTAAGTTTGTCTAAATCCTCCTGAAGTTCCATGACATCTACGTTTGAATCAGTTATCCTACCTATCTTCGTGTCGTCGGCGAAGATGCTCATATCACTAGTAATTCCTTCGTCAAGGTCATTGATATATATTATAAACAACAACGGGCCTAAGACTGATCCCTGTGGAACACCACTTGTTACAGATCCCCATTAGGATTTAACCCCATTTATGCACACACTCTTCTTCCTGTTCGTGAGCCATGACTCGATCCATGACAACTCTTTTCCCCCACTTTCTTTAACAGTCTCTGATGTGGTTCTCTATCAAAAGCCTTACTAAAATCTAAATAAACAATATCGAATTCTTTATCATGATCAACAGCCTCGAAAGCTTTACTGAAAAAGGTTAATAAATTAGTGAATCCATGCCATGAATCCTGGAAAAAACTATTTGGGTTAGTTTTTGAATCCATAGCAACTTTAATTTAATAGTTCCGTTTAGCTTTTCTTATCCCCTCCTTAACGTCCCTCTTAATGTCAGTATACTGATTTATAAGATGACCCTCACCTCTTTTGATGCTCTTATAAATTCCTTTCTTCTGGAAAAATAAACACATAAGCAGTATAATGTGATCCTTTATTGACAACGTTTCCACTGCGTGGCCGAAACCTTGTCAATAAAGGTTCACATTATACTGCGTATGTGTTTATTTTTCCATTGTATCGGTATTTTATACCATTTCTTTCCATTCCTTTCTTCTACCCTAAAAGATATTTGACCATATTATTCATCCATTTTGGGTCATTTCTACTTGATCTAATTTCTTTATATGTGATAAATGTTCTTTGGGCAGCCTGTATAGTGTTAAGAAAACTGTTTTTGTCATCTAGTGCCACTGGCTTTCCAGTATCCACCTTATTCTGCCTAATACTAGTTCCCCTAGAACTCATCATATTACTACCCTGGGACTTCCATACCACTAACTTTTACTAGTTTAAAGCCCTAACAGCACCCTCTGCAGTTGCTAGTGCCCCCACCCCAGACCTAGATAAGTGAACCCCCATTCATCATGCTTCTGTTAGCATCACTTTCTTTATCTAGTGAGCTTTGGTGTTATTATACCATGGGCTTTCTCAAGATGGTCCAAGACTTTATTCTTTCGGGTGAAGCTACAGTCACATATGTAACATTTGAAGGAATTATTTGCTCCATGGGAGCGTTGGTGTCTCTCAAGGTGACCTCGAGAGGCAACTATGAGTCCACAGGCAGGGCAGGTGACTCGTGTCTCTGGCTTGAAGACTTGGTAAGGTGTGCCACGAGGCACTCTTTTCTCTTTCTTAACTTTGCCCACATTACTTAACATGCCTTGGCGAAACAGGAGAACTTGTTCTCCAGTTCCAGAGGGAAATGTGACTGTGATTGAATCCATACTGTCAATTTGTTTATGGCAAGTCTCGTTTTCCATTCGGCCCCTGACAACCAACTCGTCTTCAGAAGGACATACTGGATGGTAAGAGACCAATTCCTTTCTGCTGTAAACTCTGACTTCATATCTTTATCAAAGAACGGAATATTCACTCGGCTTCAGAAATGGCAGAAGCCGCTGATATTTATGCTTGTGCGCATAATAGCTACCCTAAAGGGCGAGATACATATAAATTTGTGTCATCTAAGTAATCTGAGGGAAACAAACCATCCGGCAAGATTCTTCGGTATTGAGTGTTGTCTTCTCTGGCGATGAGTCTTGCGTTTTTGTAGTTGATTAAATGGTTAAATCCTGGAATCATCACTTATCTGTATATCCAACAACTTCAACCAGAACAACGGCTTCCACAACATAGCTGAACCTATTGCCAAGAAACTTCTTCATCGCTATCCCACGTAGACAGAAGGTCTACCCATATACTTGTCCAATCTCTTTTCAAGTTACCCAAGGTTTTAAACTATCACCCTACTTTGAAAACTGTCACATGCAGCATTCTCCACCTGACCCAGCATTCTCCACCTGACTAAATCCTATAAATACTCATAAGAACATAAGAATGGAGGAACACTGCAGAAGTCCTACTGGGATCAGTCTTAGGCCCATTGTTGTTTATAATATATATCAATGACCTTGATGAGGGAATTACTAGTGATATGAGCAAATTCGCCGATGACACGAAGATAGGTAGGATAATTGATTCAAACGTAGATGTCAGGGAACTTCAGGAGGATTTAGACAAACTCAATTCGTGGTCAGAAAAGTGGCAGATGCAGTTCAGTGTAGATAAATACAAAGGTGTCCATAACCCAAGCACTTATAAGTTAAATAACGTAGAACTTAGCCATACAGATTGCGAAAAAGACTTTGGGGTTATGGTAAGCAGCACCCTTAAACCAAGCCAGCAATGCCTAAGCGTACGTAATAATGCGAACACATTACTGGGATTTATATAAAGAAGTGTTAGCAACATAAGTCCAGCGGTTCTTATGTTATATTACAGCTGTATACATCATTAGTAAGGCCTCACCTAGATTACGCAGCTCAGTTCTGGTCTCCATATTACAGAATGGATATAAATTCGTTAGAAAACATTCAGCGTAGAATGACTAAATTAATACATAGCATTAGAAATCTTCCGTATGAAGAAAGACTGAAGACCCTTAAATTACATTCACTTGTAAGACGAAGAATAAGGGAAGACATGATGGAGGTATGCAAGTGGAAAATGGGTATTAACAAAGGGGATATAAATAAGGTCTTGAGAATATCTCTCCAAGAGAGAACCCGCAATAACGCATTTAAGATTGGGTTGAACAAATATCTTGTTAGTGGGATGGAATGTGAAGGACCTGCCTAGTATGGGCCAACAGGCCTGCTGCAGTGTTCCTCCTTTCTTATGTTCTTATGTTCTTAATTAGATAAGTTTAGAATTAGAAAGGATACAGGAAAGTATTGGTTTGGAAATAGGGTAGTTGATGAGTGGAACAGTCTGCCTAGTAGGGTTATTGAATTGTAGATGAATGGTTCAGAGAACCGACAAGTTATAAACTAGACACATATGCAACATTTGGGTATCTTTATTGAGGAAACGTTTCGCCACACAGTGGCTTCATCAGTCCAATACAAAATAAAAAGGTGTAAGGAGAGTAGGAGTTTTGAGGTAATCAGTCCCTCGGCCTGGAGTCGATGTGTTCAGTCCATCAATCTTGTAGAAAGTACAGCATATGTCCGTAGAGGTGGCTTATATACTGTAGTCAGGTGAGGTGAAGCAGCAGGAGGCGGGGTCATAGTGGTACCATCCACTAGTCGAAGTAGGTCTTCGTCCAAAGGTTGGACAAGTGTTGAAGAATTCGTTTGTATTAAGATCCCAAGATGTTGCTGTGTCAGACAGGGTGTAGATGAATGGTTCAGAGAACCGACAAGTTATAAACTAGTCCAACCTTTGGACGAAGACCTACTTCGACTAGTGGATGGTACCACTATGACCCAGCCTCCTGCTGCTTCACCTCACCTGACTACAGTATATAAGCCACATCTACGGCCCTGTGCTGTACTTTCTACAAGATTGATGGACTGAACACATCGACTCCAGGCCGAGGGACTGATTACCTCAAAACTCCTACTCTCCTTACACCTTTTTATTTTGTATTGGACTGATGAAGCCACTGTGTGGCGAAACGTTTCCTCAATAAAGATACCAAAATGTTGCATATGTGTCTAGTTTATAGGGTTATTGAAGCTAGGACCTTGGGTAGTTTCAAATTTAGGTTGGATAAATTCATGAGTGAGAGGGGTTGGATTTGAGTGGAACTGCACATGAGTAAATAGAATTATCAAAGCTTACATCTTGGGTAGCATTGAAAATTGGGTTGAGCAAATATTCTGTTAGTGATATGGATTGTGAAGGACTTGCCTAGTATGGGCCAACAGGCCTGCTGCAGTGTTCCTCCTTTCTTATGTTCTTACTAATGATGTATAAAGCTGTAATATAACCTCTGGACTTCTGTTGCTTACACTTCTTGATATAAATCCCAGTAATCTATTTGCCTTATTACGTACGCTTAAGCATTGCTGTCTTGGTTTAAGGTTGCTGCTTACCATCACCCCCAAGTCCTCCTCGCAATCTGTATGGCTAAGTTCTACGTTATTTAACTTATAAGTGCTTGGGTTATGGACACTCCCGAGCTTCAGTACCTTGCATTTATCTACATTGAACTGCATCTGCCACTTTTCTGACCACGAATTAAGTTTGTCTAAATCTTCCTGAAGTTCTATGACATCTATGTTTGAATCAATTATCCTACCTATCTTCGTGTCGTCGGCGAATTTGCTCATGTCACTAGTAATTCCCTCGTCAAGGTCATTGATATATATTATAAATAACAACGGGCCTAAGACTGATCCCTGTGGAACACCACTTGTTACAAGTCCCCACTCGGATTTAACCCCATTTATGACAGACTTAAATAACTAAACCTTAATATTAAAAGTAAATACTGAAACATCGGATACACGCTCACAATTTAAGCTGTATATAGCGGTACTGACAAGATGGTTGACCGCGGTGGGTTGTGGACGAAAATTCACGAATAGAAACTAAACATTCGCTTGAGAATGTTCCTCTTCAGTGTGAGGGCAATGGCCTGGGTAAAACTTGGCCTCGAGCTGAGAATTTTTAAAGGGCTTACCATTCTCTCGATGACCAAATAGGAAATCTCTAATCGAAAACCGAAATTGTATCGACCTGCGTCTCACAGACAACCAGCGTCAACGGCTTTCCAATAAATCACTTTTAACTTCTTTATTATTCCCAATTTCTCTCCGAATGTGTTATGTGGAATGAAATATCTGCATTAATTGTTCATTATAGTCATTAGATATGACGTCAAAATTCCGAAATACATCCAAAAGTCGCATCATAATTTCACAATAAATCGAAGAAATTGTCGCAACAGTTCAGTCACACAGTTAATGTTATTATTTTAATTTAGGCGTTTCAGAATTACATTACATTTTTATTTACAGAAACTGTATTCTTACAACGGTCATTATAGCCTCAACTCCTACAGTGTCCACCTTTAACGTCGTCCCACTTACAGGGAGTGTTTTATTCCAAAGAACTGGACCTGGCCTACATTTCCTTGGATCGACCCTCATAAGAACATAAGAATGGAGGAACACTGCAGAAGACCTACTGGCCCATACAAGGCAGGTCCTTATCAAAACCACCACTACCTAAGAATTTACTCCCGTACTCACGACACTAATCAAACCCAGCCCCTCCCACTCATATATTTGTCCAATCTCTTTTTAAAGCCACCCAAGGTCCTAGCCTCTATCACCCTACTCGGAAGATTGTTCCACGCATCTACAACTCTGTTCGAAAACCAGTACTTGCCTATGTCCTTTCTAAATCTAAATTTATCCAATTTAAATCCGTTATTTCTGGTTCTTACTTGGTTCGATATCCTCAGTATTTTATTAATATCTCCTTTGTTTATGCCCATCATCCACTTGTACACCTCGGAGATATCATCGAGGTGTACAAGTGGATGATGGGCATAAACAAAGGAGATATTAAAGACTGACAAAAAATAGTCATTAAATAGAGAACACATTTCCAGTTCGTTATCCGTCAGCTGTCCATTCCCAATTTTCAGAGGTCCTACCTTTTCCCTCACCTTCGTCCTATACACTTGAAAGAACCCTTTTGGATTAGTCTTTGATTCATTAGCAACCTTAATCTCAGTCACGTTTAGCATTTCTAATCCCCTTTTTTACTTCTCTTTTCAACTGAACATATTGGTCAATAAGGTTAACATCTCTTTTGATCATTGCCGCCTTTCATTTCCCGAGATGCTGTACAACCCCATGCGGGTTTAGCGCTCCCGTGAATATAAAATTAACCGGGCCTTGGTAGAGGTCAGTGAACGAGAGGAACCCACCAGCAGAGAGAAAGTAGCAGATAAAACCTCCAGGCATGAACTCAAAAGTAACTATGACAAAACTCTTGAAGTTAATGAGGCAACAGACACATCGATGAAGTATCAAGAGGGAAGGCCACCCTCCCCCACCCAAAGAAAAAGAGTTCAATCTCTGCAAACACATTACCTGAAGGTGCTCAAAAATAAGGATGTATTACCGAGGCAGACATCTGAGAGACTGCAGTGCTCCAGGAACACATGAGCTGCTTGCTGCATATAAATATAGTTAAGTGCTTTTTAGTGACCTGCTTTCCTTCACTTAATATGTGCTGACAGCTGCCACCCACCTGCTTTCCTATTCATCATTATATATATATATATATATATATATATATATATATATATATATATATATATATATATATATAATGATAATGTCTCTCTCGTGCCGAATAGGTAAAATAGGTCAATTAGCAAGAACACAATGTCTGCACTTTAAAGGAGGGGTCTGGGATAATGACAGCTGGGAGGGACTTATTCTCAGCTGTTGTATCTGAGCGCCTCTGCAAAGACAGTGATTATGTATGAGTGAGGTGAAAATGTTGAATGATGAAAGTATTTTCTTTTTGGGGATTTTCTTTCTTTTGGGTCACCCTGTCTAGGTGGGAAACGGCCGACTTGTTGAATATATATATATATATATATATATATATATATATATATATATATATATATATGTGTGTGTGTGGACCCAGAATACTACCTTGGGGAACTCCACATGCTATCGGCAGTGGTTCTGATTCCATTTTGTTGATTTTGACAATTTGTTTCCTGTTGCTAAGATAGGACTTAAACCAGTCTGTGGAACCTATGCCGATAACTTGAAGTTTCTTACATAATATATTGTGGTTGACAGTATCGAAGGCAGTATCTAATGCAGAGTACATGAGCTGCTTTACTTTGGAACCTTAGATGTCGTAATAATATATATTCCTGTGTTATGTAAATGATATGCCCATCAGTGTCAAGTGCAAACTCCTACTGTATGCGGATGACAGTGCTCTGTTAGTGTCAGGTAAAGACCCACAAGATATAGCTAATGTATTAACACTGGAACTAGAGTCCTGGAGCAAATGGTTAGTAGACAACAAACTATCGTTACATCTAGGGAAAACAGAAGCCATACTCTTTGGCACGAAATATAAACTGAGAAGGGTAAATAATTTTAATGTCCGGTGTAATGGGGAATCCATCACTTCAGTTTCCTCAGTAAAATATCTGGGAATCCCTTGACCCATACATGTCAGGAGAATTGATAGGAACAGTGTAGTAAAGAAAGGAATGCAAGACTGAAGTTCCTCTACAGACAAGCACAGTGTCTACCTACTGAGGCTCTGCAGGACCCTATGTCTAGCCCTTATACAATGTCATATGGACTACGCTTGCTCTTCATGGTTCTCTGCCTTGACAAAAAAAAACAAAGATAAACTGCAAATCACCCAGAACAAAACGGTAAGATTCATCCTGGACCTGGGATCAAGAGAGCATGTAGGCCAGGATGAATTACAACAATTGGATATGCTGAATATTGAAGACAGAGTAAAACAACTTAAATTAAATCAAGTTTATAAAATTGTTCACAAACAGTGTCCAGAATATCTTGCTGCCAATTTTGTCAAGGCTGGGAACCAAAGCAGTCATAGTACTAGGGGGAGACAGCAGTCATAGTACTAGGGGGAGAGAGCACAACTTGTAGTACCCACAGTCAGTGGCCAGGCTTCAAACACCTTTTATTGTACAGCAATAAAAGAATGGAACAGACTGCCTGCACATGTCAGTCAATCATAGCATGAGCCAGTTCAAGAAGAGAGCCAAAAGGTACCTAATGAATGTAGCGACAGAAAGGGAGGAGAATGATTTTTTATTTTTTTAGGTAACACACATGTATATGTATATAACTCTTTACCTTATTCCTAGTATACATATATCCTTTATAATATAATAACATATATATCCTACAATGTATAATATTAAGGTATAAAAAGGACCCCAATGGAAATAAGTCAGTCTAACTTTTTTGGGTTATCCTAGGTTCTCTACACATATTATGCTATGTATGATAATCTATGTAAATGTATTTGTGTATACTTAATTAAACTTACTTAATTACTTGCTTAGAAAGAAAATAAAAAACTTGAAGATTCAATAACTGTTGCTCCTCAACGAGAAAATAATTAATACTGAGTTTTTTATCTTTTTATGAGACACCATAATTACAACCACGGTTTTGGAAGCACGCACCGGTGTGTGATGGGGGGGGGTAGAAGCCAGAGTTTGGCTTAACAATTATCTTGGAAAATATCATAAGTTGGTCAGACACCAGCACACACACACAAGCAAGACTCGCACGCACAGGCTCCTTCATCTCTCGTTACTGACGGACTTCGTAGATTTTTTCCTCTAACTCGGTATATCCAATATCCAATTTACAATTATTTTTTTTTTTAAATTAACTCCTCCAAGGAATTGGACCTCTCCTCCTCTTCCATGGATCGAACCTGATTGCAACCGGTTTACCAGGCCATATATGAACCCTAAGGGTTTAGTGTTTGTAATAATTAAAAAATAAGGTTTTAAAATTTTTTGAATATAAACGTGCGAGTGTCATCAGTCGCCAAGAGTGGACGAGACTCGATCCCCCATTTGTTAAACATGAGACAGAAACATTACCCAGTTTTAACCACCTAATTTTCGGAGTGCGCTTTCAGCTTGACGAAGAAACATTGAAACTTCAATGACCGCCATTCTTCTCAAGATGATAATGTCGGTAAGTATTCTTTTAACCTTGAGTCTTGCTCATATAATTTTGGGGTTCACTTCGTATATAAATTTATTAGGTTTTGTAAGTATAGTTCATGGTCTATACCATATTTTTCTACCAAATAGAAAGAGCAAAAGTTACTATGATTTCCAAGTTGTCTTATGTATTAGCTGTTTGTGTAGAATCAAATGATGGAAATTTCAAATTCCGTATTCCTGCAAGATTTGTCATATATTAATTAGTAGTTTCTAGCTCAGAGAGTCCGGTACTCTTGTCTCTCATTATCCAGGAGGAATCACTCGAAATGCAGTCGAATTTTTCTGTAGACACGATGTGGAGTAATGAGGCGAGATCCATCACGTCACCGTTGACAACACAGGTCTCCGGGTGACTGCCTACCCCTAGTGGGACAGTCTGGTGCCTATTGTTGTCATTTGTGTAGGCCTAGTTGAAGGTAATCAAATATACTAGGCTAATCAGTCAACATCTAACTCTAACTAAACTTATGTAATTTTGAGAGAGATATTGAGTAGGAGTCTATTAAGACTACAGTTAAATTAATCATACAATTGAGGTTGTTGACATTGCAGGTTTGGCGGACATTTAGGCTCACATATGTTACAGGTCTCTCAAACTCCCTACACACTCATGCCGTCTTTACACCCCCCTTCCCTAGACTTAGCTAAGAATAACGGCGAATCAAAATTCTTGCTAGTTTCTCCACTGTCGCCCATTTCACTATTTTTAGCATAATCTTACAATGTATATTAAGTTGTAAATTTTAATTATTTTAGAATGTTATCGAATATTTTAAATTACTCTTATATATATATATTTCTTATAAAAGAGATACTGATTTTCAACAGGCAATATTATTAAAAATCACTGATAATATACATCCACTCACTATATTACCTGGAGTTTACCTGAGAGGGTTTCGGGGTCAACGCCCCGCGCTCGGTCTGAGACCAGGCCTCTGGTGGATCAGGGTCTGATCAACCAGGCTGTTACTGCTGCCTCTATTCATCTTATAATCCTACACTTATTTCTGTTAATAAAGGCAATATTAAACATGTTCTACTTTTATGCCTAGAGGGATTATGTATATAAAATTTCTGGATCTTTAGCCTGGGTAGAAACATAATATACGTTGGTGTGGTGAGTTTCACAGGATCTTCCATAAATAA
>WNWK01014920.1:0-49621 GCA_009830355.1 Cherax destructor
TGAATTAATTAGTCAGGTTTTACGTTAAGTGATTATTCTACTTTGCTGGGAATGGTTGATCACACCAGCAACAACTTCTCAATCTCTTCGATTATTTGTGGTCTATTTTTGCTCGCACAGTAACACCTTTTGCAACATCAGCTTGCTTTAATTTCTTCCTTCTTACAGGATAGAAGCGATAGTTGACCTGTTTTTGCCATATATCCTGGCAAGATCACACATCGCACACCACTCTCGTATTTTGTATTATTTCCTTCTTCATTTCTACGGTGTTTCTCACTTTTATCAGCCCAGAGGTACCACTAGGAACTTTCTTGGGACCCATGGTAGCTTATTTCACAGTTGCACTAATGAACAAACTCCAAAAAATTATAATAAAGTGTGAAATGTCTGGAGAAGCGTGCAGGGTATTGTTCTCTCGAGTGTAAACGACGCGGGACTGGCTCTCCCACGCCTGCGCTGTGAGGCACCCAGCGTCTGGGCGGACAGGTCACGAACGTATTCGTTCGACTCGCGATGATTTGTTCGCATGACGATTCGATTTTTGTACTAATGACATTTGTTCGACTGCCGAGCCGTTTCGAATAGCGGGGTCCACTGTAGTTATATTATATGACCTCTAGTTTATTAAACATCTGCCAATCCATGAAATATTACTTCCTGAACCATTAATTGTATAATTTTGTTTTTATTATGTAAAAGTACAAGATTATTATTCTTATAAACCTCCACCTTGACTACCTCGCATTAGTTTTTTTTTTCAACAAGTCGGCTGTCTCCCACCAAGGCAGGGTGACCCAAAAAAAAGAAAATCCCAAAAAAGAAAATACTTTCATCATCATTCAACATTTTTCACCACACTCATACATAATCACTGTCTTTGCAGAGGCTTCAGATACGACAGCTGAGAATAGTCCCTCCCAGCTGTCACTATCCCAGCCCCCTCCTTTAAAGTGCAGGCATTGTACTTCCTATTTCCAGGACTCAAGTCCAACTAAATCAATTAACTGGTTTCCTGAATCCCTTCACAAAATGTTACCCTGCTCACACTCCAACAGATCGTCATGTCCCAAAACCATTCGTCTCCATTCACTCCTATCTAACACGCTCACACATGCTTGCTGGAAGTCCAAGCCCTTGCCCACAAAACCTCCTTTACCCCTCCCTCCAACCTTTTCTAGGACGACCCCCTACCCCTACAGATTTATACGCTCTCCAAGTCATTCTACTTTGATCCATTCTCTAAATGACCAAACCACCTCAACAACCCTCTTCAGCCCTCTGACAAATACTTTTAGTAACTCCACACCTTCTCCTAATTTCCACATTCCGAATTTTCTGCATAATATTTACACCACACTTTGCCCTTAGACAGGACATCTCCACTTCCTCCAGCCTCCTCCTCGCTGCAGCATTTGCAACCCATACTTCACACCCATATAAGAGTGTTGGTACCACTATACTTTTGTACATTCCCTTCTTTGCCTCCATGGATAACGTTTTTTGTCTCCACAGATACCTCAATGCACCACTCGCCTTTTTTCCTTCATCAATTCTATGGTTATCCTTTTCCTTCATAAACCCATCATAAACCCAAATATCTGAAAACATTTACTTCTTCCATAATCTTTCTCTCCAATTTGATATCCAATTTTTCTTTATTTAAATCGTTTGATACCCTCATCACCTTACTCTTATCTATGTTCACTTTCAACTTTCTACCTTTACACACTCTCCCAAAACTCGTCCACTAACCTTTGCAACTTTTCTTTAGAATCTCCCATAAGCACAGTATCATCAGCAAAAAGTAACTGTGCCAACTCCCATTTGCATTTAATTCCCCATAATTTAATCCCACCCTTCTCCCCAACACCCTAGCATTTACTTCTTTTACAACCCCATCTATAAATATATTAAACAACCATGGTGACATTACACATCCCTGTCTAAGACCTACTTTTACCGGGAAGTAATCTCCCTCTCTCCTACACACCCTAACCTGAGCCTCACTATCCTCATAAAAACTCTTTACAGCCTTTAGTAACTTACTACCTATTTTATACACTTGCAACATTTGCCACATTGCTCCCCTATCCACTCTATCATATGCCTTTTCTAAATCCATAAATGCAATGAAAACTTCTCTACCTTTATCTAAATACTGTTCACATATATGCTTCACTGTAAACACTTGATCTACACTTCCCCTACCCACTCTAAAGCCTCCTTGCTCATCTGCAATCCTACTCTCTGTCTTACCTCTAATTCTTTCAATAATAACACTACCAAACTTTACCTTGTATACTCAGTAAACTTATTCCCCTATAATTATTACACTCTCTTTTATCCCCCTTCCCTTTATATAAAGGAACTATACATGCTCTCTGCCAATCCCTAGGTACCTTTCCCTCTTTCATACATTTATTAAACAAAAATACCAACCACTCCAGCACTATATCCCCCCCCTGCTTTTAACATTTCTGACATGATCCCGTCAGTTCCAGCTGCTTTACCCCCTTTCATTCTACGTAATGCCTCACGCACCTCCCCCACACTCACATCCTGCTCTTCTTCACTCCTAAACGATGTTGTACCTCCCTGGCCAGTACATGAAATTACTGCCTCCCTTTTTTCATCGACATTTAAAAGTTCCTCAAAATATTCCCGCCATCTACCCACTACCTCCAGCTCTCCATCTACTAACTCCCCTACTCTGTTTTTAACTGACAAATCCATTCGTTCCCTAGGCTTTCTTACCTTATTTATCTCACTCCAAAATTTTTTCTTGTTTTCAGCAAAATTTCTTGACAGAGCCTCTCCCATTCTTTCATCCGCTTCTCTTTTGCACTCTCTCACCACTCTCTTAACCTTTCTTTTACTCTCCATATACTCTGCTCTTCTATTTACACTTCTGTTTTGTAAAAACCTCTCATAAGCTACCTTTTTCTCTCTTATCACACCCTTTACTTCTTCATTCCAATACTCACTCCTACTCCTCTTTCCTCCTGCACCCACCATCCTATAGAGACAAACTTCTGCCCCACTTTCTAACACTGCATTTTTAAAACTATCACAACTCTCTTCAACCCCCCCCACTACTCATACTTGAACTAGCCCACCTTTATGCCAATAGTTGCTTATATCTCACCCTAACTTCCTCCTCCCTTAGTTTATACACTTTTACCTCTCTCTTACTTGCTGTTGCCATTTTCTTTTTGTCCCATCTACCTTTTACTCTAACTGTAGCTACAACCAAATAATGATCTGATATATCCGTTGCCCCTCTATAAACATGTACATCCTGAAGCCTACCCACCAACCTTTTATCCACCAATACATAATCCAACAAACTACTTTCCTTACGTGCTATATCATACCTTGTATATTTATTTATCTTCTTTTTCATAAAATATGTATTACTTATTACCAAACCTCTTTCTACACATAGCTCAATTAATGGTTCCCCATTTACATTTACCCCTGACACCCCAAATTTACCTACTACTCCCTCCACAACATTTTTACCCACTTTAGCATTAAGATCCCCAACCACAATTACTCTCTCTCACTTGGTTCAAAACTCTCCACACACTCACTCAACATTTCCCAAAATCTCTCTCTCTCTCTCTCTTTCTCTCTCTCTTTCTCTTTCTTTCTTCTCTTTCTCTCTCTTTCTCTCTCTTTCTTCTCTTTCTCTTTTCTCTCTCTTTCTCTCTCTTTCTCTCTCTTTCTTCTCTTTTCTCTCTTTTTCTCTCTCTCTCTCTTCTCTCTTTCTCTCTTTCTTTTCTCTCTTCTTCTTTCTCTCTCTTTCTCTTCTCTCTCTCTCTCTTCTCTCTCTCTTCTTCTCTCTTTCTCTTCTCTCTCTCTCTCTCTTCTTCTTTCTTCTCTCTTCTCTCTTCTCTCTCTCTCTCTTTCTCTTTCTCTTCTCTCTTTTCTTCTTCTCTCTTTTCTCTTCTCTCTTTTCTCTTCTTCTCTCTTTTTTCTTCTTCTCTCTTTTCTTCTTCTTCTCTTTTCTTCTTCTTCTCTTTCTCTTCTTCTCTCTCTTTCTCTCTTCTCTTTTCTCTTCTTCTCTCTTTTCTCTTTCTCTCTTCTTCTTCTTCTCTCTTCTCTTTTTCTCTTTCTTCTTCTTCTCTTCTCTCTCTTCTCTCTCTTCTTTTCCTTTCTCTCTCTTCTCTCTTCTCTCTCTCTCTTCTCTTCTCTCTCTTTCTCTCTCTCTTTCTTTCTCTCTTCTCTCTCTCTCTCCCCCTCTCCCCCCCCAGGTGCGTAAACACTTACTATAACCCACTTTTCACATCCAACCTTTATTTTACTCCACATAATCCTTGAATTTATACATTTATATTCCCTCTTTACCTGCCATAACTGATTATTCAACATTATTGCCACTCCTTCTTTAGCTCTAACTCTATTTGAAACCCCTTACCTAATCCCATTTATTTCTCCCCACTGAAACTCCTACCCCCTTCAGCTTTGTCTCACTTAAAGTTAATACATCCAGCTTCTTTTCATTCATAACATCTACAATCATCTCTTTCTTATCATTCGCACAACATCCATGCACATTCAAACATCCCATTTTGACGGTTTTCTTCTTTTTAGTAAGCTGTACAGGAAAAGGGGTTACTTGCCCATTGTTCCCGGCATTTTAGTTGACTTTTACAACACGTATGGCTTACGGAGGAAAGATTCTTATTCCACTTCCCCATGGATATGAAAGGAAAAGCAATAAGAACAAGAACTATTAAGATAAAATCAAAGAAAACTCAGATGAGTGTGTATACATAAACGTGTACATGTTTGTGTAGCGTGACCTATGTGTAAGTAGAAGTAGCAAGACGTACCTGAAATCTTGCATGTTTATGAGACAGAAAAAAGACACCAGCAATCCTACCATCATGTAAAACAAATACAGGCTTTCGTTTCACACTCTCTTGGCAGGACGGTAGTACCTCCCTGGGTTGTTGCTGACTACCAACCTACTACCACTACCTACTACTCGCATTAGTATTAAGATTAAATAAGATTTTAATCAAGTTAACCACTATTATCTTGTCTAGTTTTAAGTAGTTTTTATGTACTACAGGTACCATCCGACTTATGACCGAGTTTGGTTCCGACTAACTGATCGTAAGTCAAAATGGACGTAAGTCAAACCTTACTACTGAATATCAGCATCACATTATGTAATGATTTTATTTTATTGTTTTATTTTGGTATTTCATTTTTTACTTTAATTTTTATGCTGTTAGTACTGTATTTTATACTGTAAGGTTTAGGAGAAACACTGTTTACAGCACAAACAGTTGTTTATTTCCCAGAACATTTGCATACAAAACATGGTCGTAAGTTGAGTGATCGTGTGTCGAGCAGGTCGTAAGTCGGATGGTAGGTGTATTATATTGTCTAGTTTTAAGTACGTAGTTTTTATGTACTATTATCTTGTCTAGTTTTAAGTAGTTACTGTGTACAGGTCCACATTCCTTTATCCAAAATTTGAAAACTTCTGAAAACCGAAGTTTTTTAGTGCAGTGTGGAGCGTCAGTCACTGACAGCCAGAATGTCAGTTGTGTCTCAGCGCTTGTAGTGTTCACATGTGTGTCTGCTGTTCGCTGATATTTTGTTTTTGCTTTTTATTTTGTGACTGTGTTTAATTTCACTGTGAAAATGTCAAAAAGAGCTGCAGATACCCCTATGGGTAACAGTGAGAAAAAAAAAGGAAGCATCTGACGTTATCAATAACGCAGAAAGTAGAGTTACTGCAGAAGCTTGATTGTGGTGTGTCAGTGCTGTGTCTTACTGAAGAATATGGTGTTGGATCTACCACTGTTTATGATTTAAAGAAATGGTGTTAAATACAAATAAGCATGAGAATAGTTGTGATGATGATAACATTGTGAACACAGGTGAAAAAGTCCCCATAGACACAATGGTTAAAATGTGTGGTCAGTTAAGTCTTTAAAAACGCCGTCTGTCATAGTGCTGCTTCATCACTTGAGAATGATCCTGGTCTATAATTATCCCATAGTATTATTTGTAGTCTTTATTTATCCCACTTAGTGTGAGTATTCATACGTTTTTGCTGCAGTGTTAATGTTTAATTATGGGTGCTGCCCTAGACCCCACTTTCATTCTGAAATTGAAAAATTCTGAAATTCGAAACACTACTGGCCCCAAGGGTTTTGGATAAAGGAATGGGTACCTGTACTAGGATTAGTCTGCCTGAAATGCCTCGGCATGATGGTGGCTTTCATTGTACTTAGCAAACCAAAATTGTAGTTCCCTATTGTAACCTTTACAAAGAAATAAATCTTTATCTTTATCTCTATGCGTACTGGTCAGAGAGCCCGTCAAGTCCAAGTCGTCAGTAAACGAGTATGTTGCTAAGTGAGGAGAGGCTGTACATTCCCTGCTATGGATAATGTTCTTTGTCTCCACAGATACCTCAATGCACCACTCACGTTTTTCCCCTCGTCAATTCTGTGGTTCACCTCGTCTTTCATATACCCATCCACTCCCAGATATCTGAATACATTCAGTTCCTCCATACTCCCTCCCTCCAGTCTGTTATTCAGTTTTTTCATTACCTAGCCCGTTTGAGACCCTTATCACCTTACTCTTATCTATGTTCACTTTGTTTCCTTTACACACCCTCCCAAAGTCGTCCACGAACCTTTGCAATTTCGCTTTAGAATCTCCCAAAAGCACAGTATCATCAGCAACAAATAACTGTGCCATCTCCTATTTTGTATTAGATTCCACATACAGTGGAACCCTGGTTTTCGAACATAATCCGTTCCAGAAGGTCGTTCTAAAACCGAAACGTGCGAAAACTGGATCAATATTTCCCATAAGAAATAATGTAAATACAATTAATCCGTTCCAGACATCCAAAAATATTCACAAAAAATTATTTTTTTAGAGAATATGACACTAATATCAACTCTATGGCTTATTTATCTATCACAATTGATCTAATATGACATAATAAAACAATACAGTAGACCCTCATTTAGCACGGTAGTTACGGTCCTGAAAACATTGTGTTAGGTAAAATCGTGTTAGATAATTAGAAGAACTTATGGGAAAAATAGGGTTATGTTCCTGGGAGTCCCCAAAAAGCCAAACAAGTTTTTTTTTAGACCAACAGATCTTGCAAAAATTGAAGGCGAATATGTAATTGTAGTTCATTGTCGTGATATATTACTGCTTAAGACTACAAATGCAATAGAAATAATAGTATTTCTTACCTTAAATTGTGGATGATGTAAAGAGAGTGGAGTTATGCTGTGGCCCTACTGGTCTGAGGTGGATGGTAGAGGTTCTGGTACTGAAGTCGATGGTTGTACTAGAGTGTCTAACTTTAACCCTTTCGGGGTCGGTGCCGTACTAGTACGTTTTACGAGCAGGGGTTGGTGCTGTACTAGTACGCGTAAATTCTAGCGGCTTCAAATTAAGCGGGAAACAGCTGGTAGGCCTAGGGATGAGAGAATGGGTCTGCGTGGTCAGTGTGCGCAGTAGGAAAAAAATCGGGCACCCAGTGGTGCATTGTGGGAACACCATTTCAGTACACCTTCTCCACCATGCCTCGCAGCAAGAAACACCTTACTCCTCGGCGAATTGGGACACTTTTATTCATCAGTGACAGTTCTAACAGTGATGGGGGTGTTAGTGAAGGTGACTTTCAAGGTTTTGAGGCGGTTGTGACCGAAACTAGTGACCATAATACCGGTATAAGTGAGGAAAACCCAGACGACCCACAGCCGTCCACTTCTGGTGCTGTGGCGTCTTGTTCACGGCCAGTTGTACCAGAACGAAGGCGGAAACTCCTATTTTCTAATGTCCCAGACTCAGATGTGAGCAATGGTGATGATACTGATAGTGACTATGAACTCCAAGCCCTTCGAAATAGTTCCAGTAGCGCAAGTGAAGGGGAATATTCACCAGTGAAGCGTCAGTATATACGACGGTATATGCGCTCTGGTAGCGTGCCATATGCTCTTCCAAGGGTTAGGAGTACATCTCGGAGTACATCCCGTGGGCGTACAACAGGAAGTGATAGTGAAAATGATGATGATAGCGTTGCAATTGGTATGAGAAATGTGCATGCAACTGGTGGTGGTGGTGCGGCGCGCGAGGCACCAGCAGTGGACCATGCTGGCACCCACGCCGCTGACTCAGCTCGGTTACAACAAAGGCAACCCTCACCCACCCACCAACCCCCACAACCACAACCTCCACTTCCACAACCCCCACAACCACCTGTAAATATCCAGTACCCACCAGCAGACCGCACCTGGGATTGGCAGAAAGCTGACAATTTTATTCCCAATCCCCATCAGTTTGATGAAAGTCACAGTGGATTACGCCCATCTTGTCCACTTGGGAACAATGCCACTGAACTGGAATGTTTCCAGTTATTCTTTGACGAACCCCTGATAGACATTATTATCAGAGAAAGCAACAGATACTTCGATTACACCATGGCAAACACGATTCTTTCACCAAAATCACGTCTACACCAGTGGAAGGAGACAACTTTGGCAGAGATGTATCTTTTCTTTGCCACAATTATGCTTATGCCGCATGTTTATAAACACCGTATCAAATCATATTGGTCAACAGACAGATTGATTGCAACACCAGCTTTCAGTGATATTATACCAGTGAATCGATTTGTGCTACTTCTACGCATGTTGCATTTTTCGGACAAAACCAGGCCTGACAGATCCGACAGGTTATATAAGATTAGGAATGTGTTTCTGTATCTGAAAGAGAAGTTCAATATGTATTTTTATCCCTTCAGGAAGCTTGTTATTGACGAGTCACTGATTCTGTTCAAAGGTAGACTGTCATTCAAGCAGTATATACCAAGCAAGAGGAAATGCTTTGGTATAAAGTTGTTTGTGCTTTGTGATTGCTACAGTGGTATTGGATATTATTGTGTACACTGGAAGTAATACATTGAAAGATACCAGGAAGTTACTGGATATCTCTGGTGATGTGGTTAGAACAATGATGGAACCATATCTTGGCAAGGGGCATATATTATATACTGATAACTGGTACACAAGCCCCTCCCTCAGTGATTTTTTGCGAGTGAACCTGACAGATGTGTGCGGTACAGTGCGTGCAAATCGTAAGCATATGCCTAGGTTCAGTGCAGGCTCGTAGAGGTGAGGTGCAGGCGTTTGCTGCCAATGATATCATGGCATTTCGGTGGCATGACAAACGAGATGTCACACTGTTGTCATCAATTCACCCTAATGAAATGGCAGACAGTGGCAGGGTGAATAGAGAGACCGATGAACCCATTCTAAAACCTGCAGCTGTGATGGACTACACTCTCAATATGCGTTCAGTGGACAAATGTGACATGCAGATTGGGTTTGCTGATTGTGTTAGAAAGAATTATAAGTGGTACATAAAACTCTTTTTTTTTCACATTCTGGACATTTCCATGCTCAATACTTATAATGTTTATAAGTTGAAGACCAGAAACAAACCACCATATGGCGAATTTTGTTAGTCTGTTATCAGGCAAATAATCACCAAGTACCAAGAAACACCACCTGCAATAGAAAACCGCCCACGAAATTACCAACAACTACCCTCTCGTCTGAGGCTTGGTGGTGAACACTTCCTAACAAAACTGCCTGCTACTGCTTGCAAGAAAAAGGCTCAGAAGAGGTGTTATGTCTGTGCACATACAAAAAGACGCCCACAGCAACGCAAAGACACTCGTTTTATGTGTGTGGAATGTGAAACACCATTGTGCATGGAACCATGTTTCAGAGACTTCCACAGGCTGCAGAACTTCTAGAAACATCTGCAGTGACTCAATATGTGTATATATATGATTGAACAATAGTTATAAACATAATTGTACATTGTACATTGTTGTAAATATGTTTTGTAAACAAACTAGTGATAACAAATTTTGTGGCATTATTTTATAAGAAATAGCGAGTGAATATTTGAAAAACAGCACTTATATTGGTCTCACAGTCCATAAAAGTTATTTAAAAAAAAAAAAAAAAATTTCATAAGAAAATAACTTCAAAAAAAAAAAACGATTACCGGCCAACCGGAAGTCGCCGATGTTGCCGTCACCGGATCATTTTGGGTCAACTTGAATCCTCCATATCTCCGTAAGTATTGATCGCAAAAATTTTTTGTTTAGCTATTTAGATTCAGAAAAAAACTATCATTTCATAAGAAAAAATAATTTTTTTTTCTGAATATTTTTCGACCCCAGGAACACTTTCCTCAGAAGGCCTGTCGACCCCCAAAGGGTTAAGTCATTCAGTCAGTCAAGTCATTCAAGTTATTCAGTAAGTCAGTCAAGTGATTCAGTAAGTCAGGCAAGTGATTCAGTATGTCAGTCAAGTGATTCAGTAAGTCAGTCAAGTGATTCAGTAAGTCAGTCAAGTGATTCAGTAAGTCAGTCAAGTGATTCAGTCAAGTCAGTGAGTCATTCAGTCAAGTCAGTAAGTCATTCAGTCAAATCAGTAAGTCATTCAGTCAAGTCAGTCAGTCAGACTTATGTTTACCTCTTTTTATGTGTACAAAGATTTATCAAAATGCAATGAAAATGATAAAATGTATGTAAATAAACACACCGAGCTTCCCGATTATTGTTCTCCTGTACACGTATGAATCAAACTGAACGCTGGGAGGGATGCATGGGTGGGTGAGGGTGGCTGGGGATAGCAGTAGGACTCTCCCACTGACTCAATGGTTTAACCCACCGCAGGCGACCGTGTGCTCAAAATTTTTCCCCTCCAGCGAATCGCGTAATATAAGGTTTACGTCGTGTTAGATAAAAATGTGCCCAATTCTTCAATCGCGTTATACCCAAAATGCGCAACATAGTCGTGCTAAATGAGGGTCTACTGTATAAATAACATAGAAACCTGATATACACTCTAGAATGAATAAAATATGTCATTACGTATGTGGCTAGTGTTGGCGGAGGTAGAGAGTTTGTTTGGAGGCAGGACAAAATACTCCTTCAATATGACACTAATATCAAGTCTACGGCTTATTTATCTATCACAATTGATCTAATATGACATAATAAACAATATAAATAACATAGAAACATGATATACACTCTAGAATGAATAAAATATGTCATTACGTATGTGGAGTGGTGGTGGGTTTATATGGGCCACTGAGAGCATAAGGGACCTCTGCACATGGATCGTGCTTAGAAAAAATACAAAAATTGAGTTTTTCTTACCGAAAAAAATAGCTGATCTTTCTGGCAACTCCCTGGTATAATTCTCATTATACGATGTTTCTACAAGGAATTATAGTAATTTATAACAGGTATGGTGACGGCGCCTGTCATAGCATGCGCGCTGACGTGGCAATTTTTTTTTTTTCCTTTTTTTTCTATAAATTTCTTATATTTTTCTCTCTAATATAATGTAAATTCGCCATTTGATATCATAGGAGAGTGGGAGGGGCTAATATGATCTGAGAACCAATCAGGAGCCTTCTCTGATAAGAAGTGCTGACAAGGCATAAATTACGTTGTGCTGGCCAAGACACACCAGCCAACAAATTGTTCTATTCTTACGCTAATATCAATAATAATGTTTATTTACTTACTACAAGTGTTCTATTATGACATAAGACGACATATTAATAGCATAGAAACATGAAAAACACATCCGAATAAATATTATGTGGCATAATATGACGGTCTATGGCCAAGTAGTGGAAGGGTGGAGATCGCCCATAAGGGTTATTTTCCCATTCTCACATCGCAATTATGAGAGAAAACGGATCTAGCCGATGGTAAACTGTAGTAGACACTCATAGATAATGAAAACAGTAGAAAAAACAATTATTTTTTCGGGGAAAAAAAATTCTCCGAGTACTTGGGCTGCCGCACGTTTCGGCCATTATCTCGGAAGTAAGTTATTTACCTATTTAGTCAAGCACCATCATTATTAATGAACGAATTGATGTTATTTTCACAACAAACATAGAAGAATGATTGCTTTACAAGATGGAATGTACCTTTTTGAAGTACTATCCCAAATATTTTCAGATTTGTGTGGGATAATAGTCCGATATTTTGCTAAATGTCAAGCTTTATTACAGAATTGGTACATTACAAACGATGGACTTAAAAGTATTCTATCAGCAGAGAGTGTCAAAACCCCTTTTCCAACTACCACTTCGGAGGAGCAGCTTACTCCTAAGTATATTTTTTAGTAATTTTCAGTAATCTTGCATGGTTCATTTGCGTTTTGGCCGATTTTATTGAAACTTCGTCACAGGCTTATAATAGTACACCAAAAATGAGCGTAATCGGTCAACAAATAAAAAAGTTGAAAAAAAGTCGTCATGCACCTCCTAAGCCTTATAGTAGTAGTGGTGGTGGTGGCGGCGGCGGTGTTGTCAGTGGCCCTATATACCTCAAACAACAATGGAGGAGTTTAGTTTTGTATTGTCATTTTTCTATTGCTTAATCGCTTAACTTACTTGCTACACTTTATCGCTGGCTGGCGCTATAGCCTTTATCGACTCCTACTGCTTTAGTATCGTATATATCGTAGAATCACTGAAGAAGGCACATTCTTCCCTCTCTCTCAGCCCTTTACCAAAGGGCTGGCTGGCACTAGGAACTTTCTTTGGACCCATGGTGACTTATTTTGCAGTCACAATCAATAAACAAGCACAAAAATTGTGAAATGTTTCGGATGAATGCTCACTCAACCAGTGACAGAGCCAGATTGAAGCGGCGTCCCGTTGGGCGGATGCGTATAATACATCCGATTACTAGATCAAGGTCCGATATCCGGAACAAAATTTTGCACAAAAAATGGTCCTAGAATTGAAACGTCCGATAACTGGAGCGTGCGAAAACCGGAGTTCCACTGTATTTTAATCCTGCCCCAACACCCTGGTATTCACTTTTTACAGTCCCTCTATAAATGTGTTAAACAACCATGGTGACATCACACATCTCTGTCTAAGGCCTATTTTTACTGGAAAGTAATCTCCCTCTTTCCTACATACCCTAACCTGAGCCTCACTATCTTTATAAAAAAAACTTTACAGCATTTAGTAAATTGCCACCTATTCCATAAATTTGCAACTGCCACATTGATCCCTTATCCACCCTTACATATACCTTTTCTAAATCCGTAAAAGTAACGAAGCTTCCCTACCTTTATCTAAATATTGTTCACTTATAATGCTTTAATATCCACACTTGTTCTATACAGCCCTTTCCCTTTCTAAAGCCTCCTTGTTCATCTGTAAACCTTCTTTCCATCTTACCCCTAATTCTTTCAATAATAACCCCACCATACACTTTATCTGGTATACTTATTAGCCTTCTTCCCCTATAATTTTTTACTCCCTTTTGTTCCCCTTTCTGTTATATAAAGGAACTATGCACACAGTCAGTCACAAGGTACCTTCCCCTCATATACATTTATTGAACTTTCCCTTATTTTTTATTTTTTTTAATACATCGGCTGTTTCCCACTGAGGCAGGGAAAAATGGGGCAGGATAATGTTAGAATTATAGAGGATAAGCCTGCTGAGTATACCAGGCAAAGTTTATTGTAGAATTATAGTATTATTGAAAGGGTTAGTGGTAAGATAGAAAGTACGAATGCAGAGGAAGAGAGGGGATTCATGAAAGGTAATGTTTGTGTAGACCAAGTGTTTACATTGAAGAAAAGAACTATGTGATGTGAGCAACAAAAAGTTTAATAAATTTTGGACTGAATATCTGATTGGAGGGAGGGAGTATGGACGATGTGATTTTTTTTTTTTTTTTTTTTTTTAGCACTGGTAGTTTACCACTGAGGTAGGGTGACCTGACAAAGAAGAAAACAGCTTCACTGTCACTCACCCAATCACTGTTGTCAGAAGGGCACCGACATCACAATTCCGATGAGTCTCCAAATCCCAACATCCCCACCCCTCTTTCAGAGTGCAAGCAGTGTATTTCCACCTCCAGGACTCAAGTCTAGCTAACTGGTTTCCCCTGAATCCCTTCATAAATATTAACTTGCTCAGACTCCAGTAGCACATCAAATCATAAAAACTATTTGCCTCCACTCGTATCTAATGTGCTCACAAACCTATTGGATGCCCAATCCGCTTGAATTCAAAGCCTCCTTCACCCTTTCCATCCAACCTTTCTAAGAATATACAGTGGACCCTCGGTTTTCGTTCACCTCCAAACTCGAACAATTATGTAAGTATATTTTCGTAAGTGTATTTTTGGGGGTCTGAAATGACTAATCTAATTTACATTTGTCCTTATGGGAACAAATTCGTTCGGTAACGGCACTCAAACAGCATTCTGGAAAGAATTTTCAACAAAAACCGAGGGTCCACTGTACAGTGGTACCTCGACTTACGATGGTCCCCAAACTCACCCTTTTATGTAAGTTTATTTTTTTAAATGCTTTTGTAAGTGTAATTTTGGGGGTCTAAAAGGACTAGTCTATTTTACAACATTTCTTAAGGAGATAAATTCGTTTGGTAATGGCACTTGAACAGCATTCTGGAATGAAAAAATATCGTAAGTCGAGGTACCACTGTACTTAGATACAGTAGAACCCCAGTATCTGTGGGGGATATGTTCCAAGGATCTGCCATGGATACTGAAATCATGGGTAGTAGCAAACCCTATATATAAGTCCTATACATACCTGTTATAAAGTTTATTTGATAAATTTTGCACAATAAGTGGAGAATTATTACTTTTTTACTGATGAGAAGCACTTCACTTAGGCTTTGAAGAACTGCCAGCTTTTCTACTTTTGCACATTGGGTGGCCATTATTATGCAAAATTAAGAGGTATTTTTGGGCCACAGTAAACCGTGGATAACTGAAACCGCAGGTACCGAATCAGTGGATACAGGGGTTCTACTGTATTTTAGATTAGACATGTCAGCAGATGGGTCTGTGAAAGATCAAGTGAACTGTAGAATAGATGAAGGGGGAAAAATGTGGGTACTGGGTTGAATTATCTCTGGAAAGACAGGTTTATCCATGGAGGTGAAACAGAGAATGTATCAAGAGTACAGTGGTCCCTCGGTTTTCGCTGCTGCTCAAGTGCCATTACCGAACGAATTTACTTCCTTAAGAAATAATGTCATGTAGGTTAGTCTATTTCAGACCCCCAAAAATACACTTGCAACAGCACTTACGAAAATACACTTACATAAATGTTCGAGTTTGGAGATGCACGAAAACCGAGGGACCACTGTATAGTAGTACCAACACTGTTGTATGGGTGTAACACATGGGTTGTGAAGGTTGCAGCACAAAAGGACGCTAGAGGCAGTAGAGATTTCATGTGTGGTGTGAATATTATGCAGAGAATTCAGTGTGTTGAAATTAAAAGGTGATGTGGGGGGTAATAAAGGCTATATGTGCTGGCAGTAGGCAGCAGCAACAAGGCTGCTCCTATATTTTGCCATTCCCTGGGCCGTTGAGACTCCAGTGATGGCATATTTGCAAGAACTGTTGCAACAACATATAGAAGGAACTTATAGTGACAAGAAAACTGATGGTGACTACAGCGAAATGGACGAAATAGGACCAAAAGAGGAGACCAGCATTCAAATACCAGACCCGCTACCAGACGTACAACCAGACAAGACAACACTGAAGTAACTGACTCCTATATCAACTGCACAGTGTTCAATGTGAAGTCAACATATGGGAAACCTAATCAACAAAATTACAAGGACACTGACAGGTCTGTAGTGTAGTGTCGGTTTATTTTTTTTTTCCTCAGTGCCAGGTGAGGGAGCGAAGTGAACATTTAAACATGGCTGACTGGCATTCAATCACCAGCTACTGACAGTAGCTGACCAGCATATCAACTGCACCAGTGTTAATGGGAAGGAAACACAGGTGAAACTGCTAAATCTACAAAACAAATTCCAAGGAAACTGTCGGGATATAGCGGAGGTTTCTCTCCCTCAGCTAAATGTGAGAAGGAAGTGGATTAGTTAAACAGGCAAGGTTTTTTTTTTTTTTTTCAATAGCTGACTTCCATATTAACTGACCAGTGTACATTAGGAGGGAAACATAGGTGAAAATGCCAAATCTAACGACAAAACTCCAAGGAATCTGTCAAGGTGCAGTGGCCGAGTTTTCCTCACTGCTTTTAAAAATGGCTGACACATCAACTCTACGAGGAATCAGACAACAACACGTTGAACCCCGCTAAATGGGAGTGATGGGACTCTGGACGGACATCGCCGTTGATTAAATTTTTTTTTTTTTACCGTGCCAGGATGGAAATGAGCTAGAAGTGTGATAGATAATAATAATAATAATAATAATATAATAATAATTTTTATTTCAATGCATGTTACAAGTGTACAATGTTATTGGTAGTTACAATTATAAAACAATTATAAAACTGTAATGCAAGGAGAGCCACTGGCATGCCATGGCATTAGGGGCAGTTTATGCTAGAGACTTATTCACTAAGTACTTAATGCTAAAGAAATTGATTGAGTTTATTCTAGTTCTGTATTATTTAAATTATTAAATGGTTATACATACTATTAAAAGACAATACAAGAGAAATTGGTTGAGTTTAATCTAGTTGTAGAATTTATTTCAAATTACAGTATGTTGATGCTATACTAGTATAATAACAATACTAGAAATAGTTTTTAGAGTTTCATCTAGGTATATATTTTATTTCAAAATAAGAAAATGATGATACTATAAGATATTAAATGACAATATGATGATATGAAATTGCAACAAGTGTTAAGGAGGATGAACATATCAAATTGAGATCTTCTTAAGTAAAATAATATTGGGTTTGGAAGTTTGTTACAGTATGAGTATTTAGTATAGGGTGAGTAGGTGATTTTGAGAAGAGTCTTGAATTGATTTTCCGACAAGGTTAACTTGATATTTACTGGTAATGAATTCCAGATTTTGGGGCCCTTTATGTGCATAGAATTTTTACATTGGTTAGTATGGACTCGGGGTATGTCAAATAGTGATCTGTGTCTTGTGTCATGTTCGTGGGACCTATTAAAGTTGTTGAGGAGAATTCTGAGCACAGGGTTGATATTAGCATGTAGAGTTTTATGTATGTAGAAGGCACATGAATAGGTATGAATATTTTTTATGGTGAGTAGTTTTAAGGTTCTGAATATAGGTGGAGTATGCTGTCTAGAGTGGGAATTTGTTATCATCCTGACTGCAGCCTTTTGCTGGGTTATGAGTGGTCTAAGGTGATTTAATGTTGTTGAGCCCCATGCACAGATTCCATAGGTGAGATAAGGGTAGATAAGAGAATGATATAGTGCAATGAGAGCTGGTTGAGGCACATAATAGCGTATCTTAGATAATATACCTACTGTCCTTGAAATTTTCTTGGAAATTTGTTGTATGTGTGTTTGGAATTTAAGACTACTGTCAAGGTGGATTCCTAGGAATTTTCCCTCTGTGAGCCTTGTGATGGGTGAACCATTTAGCGTTATGTTAAGTGGAACATTTGTAGCTTTGTTTCCAAACTGAATGTAGTAGGTCTTGTCCGTATTGAGAGTAAGCTTATTTGTCATCATCCATGTTGATATTTTCTGTAATTCGGCATTAACTGTGTTGGCTAGTACGACTGGATTTGGGTGAGAGAAGACATATGTTGTGTCATCTGCAAACAAAATGGGTTTGAGTAGTTGTGATGCATTCGGTAGGTCATTTATGTAAATGAGGAATAGGAGTGGCCCCAGGACACTACCTTGAGGGACACCGACTGTAATTTGTTGTGTGGAAGAGTTCTCTCCATTTGTGTTCACGTACTGACTTCTGTTGCTAAGGTACGACTTTAGGTAGTTGAGGGGGTGACCCCTAATACCATAGTGCGCTAATTTTGTGAGCAATAAATCATGGTCGACTGTATCAAATGCTTGACTGTGAAGTGAGGACTGAGGGAATTTCTGAAGTAAAGGGTAACAGGGGTATGTGATAACAGGAAACTTACTAGTTATCAGTGGTGATTTCTAGAGTAGCAACTAGGCCATTGCTAGGTGTCTGATTGGATCAGTGGTTTCTTTGTAATAAAAATAAAAAAATAAAGAAAAGAAAACAAATTTTTGTGGTGAAGCGATAGAGTGAAGAGTAAACATGGCTGGCTTAAGAGGGGTTCAGGCTGCCATAAGTATATTGATCATTATACTTCATTTCTCGGAAGACAGAAATCAGTCAAGGGGACTGGAAAAGGTGAATGGGGTGATAGCTCCCTGGAGAGTGAAAGCCCAACATTGGCCATCCTACCAGAAACGTAAGTGCCACTATCGCTGCAAGGTATGGCAACACCCCCATATCCAAACAAAAACAGTGGCGCACAGCTTTTATAGTGGCGCTATTAAGTGGCGATATCCATACTAATCCAGGACCTCAATCTATGGTACAGGTGCAAAACAGACATATAAATCATGTTGATAATGATGTAGGGCGTAATGACAGTAGTTTGTTGGACTATGTATTGGTAGATAAAAGACTGTTGAGTAGACTTCAGGATGTGCATGTTTATAGAGGGGCTACAGATATATCAGATCACTTTTTAGTTATAGCTACAGTGGGAGTAAAAGGTAGATGGGATACAAGGAAAATAGAATCAGTAAGTAAAAGAGAGGTGAAGGTTTATAAACTAAAAGAGGAGGCAGTTAGGGTAAGATATAAACAACTATTGGAGGATAGATGGGCTAGTGAGAGTGTAGGCAATGGGGTCGAAAATGTATGGGGTAGATTTAAAAATGTAGTGTTAGAGTGTTCAGCAGAAGTTTGTGGTTACAGGCGAGTGGGTGCAGGAGGAAGAGGAGCGATTGGTGGAATGATGATGTAAAGAGAGTAGTAAGGGAGAAAAAGTTAGCATATGAGAGGTTTTTACAAAGTAGAAGTGATGCAAGGAGGGAAGAGTATATGGAGAGAAAAAGAGAGGTTAAAGAGTGGTGAAGCAATGTAAAAGAGAGCAGATGAGAGAGTGGGTGAGATGTTATCAGCAAATTTTGTTGAAAATAAGAAAAAGTTTTGGAATGAGATTAATAAGTTGAGGAAGCCTAGAGAACAAATGGATTTGACAGTTAAAAATAGGAGAGGAGAGTTATTAAATGGAGAGTTAGAGGTATCGGGAAGATGGAGAGAATATTTTGAGGATTTGTTAAATGTTGATGAAGACAGGGAAGCTGTGATTTCGTGTGTAGGGCAAGGAGGAATAACATCTTGTAGGAGTGTGGAAGAGCCAGTTGTGGGTGTAGGGAAGTTCGTGAGGCAGTGGGTAGAATGAAAGGGGTAAGGCAGCTGGGATTGATGGGATAAAGATAGAAATGTTAAAAGCAGGTGGGGATATAATTTTGGAGTGGTTGGTGCTATTATTTAATAAATGTATGGAAGAGGGTAAGGTACCTAGGGATTGGCAGAGAGCGTGTATTGTTCCTTTGTATAAAGGCAAAGGGGACAAAAGAGAGTGCAAAAATTATAGGGGAATAAGTCTGTTGAGTGTACCTGGTAAAGTGTATGGTAGAGTTATTATTGAAAGAATTAAGAGTAAAACAGAAAGCAGGATAGCAGATGAACAAGGGGCTTTAGGAAAGGTAGGGGTGTGTAGACCAAGTGTTTACAGTGAAACATATAGGTGAACAGTATTTGGATAAGGGTAAAGATGTTTTTGTGGCATTTATGGATTTGGAAAAGGCGTATGATAGGGTAGATAGGGGGCAATGTGGCAGATGTTGCAGGTGTATGGAATAGGAGGAAGGTTACTGAAAGCAGTGAAGAGTTTTTATGAGGATAGTGAGGCTCAGGTTAGAGTGTGTAGGAGGGAAGGGGACTATTTCCCAGTAAAAGTGGGCCTTAGACAAGGATGTGTGATGTCACCGTGGTTGTTCAATATATTTATAGATGGGGTTGTAAGAGAAGTGAATGCGAGGGTCTTGGCAAGAGGTGTTGGGCTAAAAGATAAAGAAGCAAATACAAAGTGGGAGTTGTCACAGTTGCTTTTTGCTGATGACACTGTGCTTTTGGGAGATTCTGAAGAGAAGCTGCAGAGGTTGGTGGATGAATTTGGTAGGGTGTGTAAAAGAAGAAAATTGAAAGTGAATATAGGAAAGAGTAAGGTGATGAGGATAACAAAAAGAATAGGTGACGAAAGATTGGATATCAGATTGGAGGGAGAGAGTATGGAGGAGGTGAATGTATTCAGATATTTGGGAGTGGACATGTCGGCGGATGGGTCTATGAAGGATGAGGTGAATCATAGAATTGATGAGGGAAAAGGGTGAGTGGAGCACTTGAGTCTGTGGAGACAAAGAACCTTGTCTATGGAAGTAAAGAGGGAATGTATGAGAGTATAGTTATACCAACGCTCTTATATGGGTGTGAAGCATGGGTGATGAATGTTGCAACGAGGAGAAGGCTGGAGGCAGTGGAGATGTCATGTCTGAGGTCAATGTGTGGTGTGAATATAATGCAGAGAATTCGGAGTTTGGAAATTAGGAGGAGGTGCGGGATTACCAAAACGATTGTCCAGAGAGCTGAGGAGGGGTTGTTGAGGTGGTTTGGACATGTAGAGAGAATGGAACGAGACAGAGTGACTTCGAGTGTATAAATCTGTAGTGGAGGGAAGGCGGGGTAGGGGTCGGCCTAGGAAAGGTTGGAGGGAGGGGTAAAGGAAGTTTTGTGTGCGAGGGCTTGGACTTCCAGCAAGCATGTGTGAGCGTATTTGATAGGAGTGAATGGAGGCATATGGTTTTAATACTTGACGTGCTGTTGGAGTGTGAGCAAAGTAACATTTATAAAGGGATTCAGGAAACCGGCAGGCGGACTTGAGTTCTGGAGATGGGAAGTACAGTGCCGGCACTCTGAAGGAGGGTGTTAATGTTGCAGTTTTATAACTGTAGTGTAAAGCACCCTTCTGGCAAGACAGTGATGGAGTGAATGATGATGAAAGTTTTTCTTTTTCGGGCCACCCTGCCTTGGTGGGAATCGGCCGATGTGTTAATAAAAAAAAAAAAAAATGACGGTCTAGTAGCTAGGAATGATAACCTTAACTCTATATGTAATGCACAGATAGGTCAATGTGAGACAACAGACCCATTCTTAATATCTCAGACACCACCAGACATATGTATACAGTGGACCCTTGAAAATCGTCTCCCTTGAAGATTGGCGAATTTGAAAATCATCCATTTTTTTCGGCAAAATATTGACTTGAAATTCGTCCGTTGGCTTAAAAATCATCGGTTGTCTGAAACGCGTTCGTGTGGCCTCCCAGCCGCCTGGGCACATAAACACCACATTGAGCCAGTGTGCCATTGTTTACCAGCGAGTGACCGCCACCCACGCATTCATACCATAAATTTTGTCATTATTCCATTCGTTTTAGTGCTTGCAACTGCTAAATAAGCCACCATGGGCCCAAAGAAAGCTTGTGCCAGCTCTTTGATAAAGAATGCGAGAAACACGATAGAATTCAAGAAAGGACACACCAGACAGGGTACTTCCCCACACCAGGCAGGGTACTTCCCCACACCAGGCAGGGTACTTCCCCACACCAGGCAGGGTACTTCCCCACACCAGGCAGGGTACTTCCCCACACCAGGTAGGGTACTTCCCCACACCAGGTAAGGTACTTCCCCCACACAAATCAACCAGGGTACTTCCCCACACCAGGCAGGGTACTTCCCCACACCAGGCAGGATATTTCCCCACACAAATCAGCCAGGGTACTTCCCCACACCAAGCTCAAACAAATGTCTCATTTTAGGTTAAATGTTTTATTTTAGGTTAATATAGACATTTTCATTACTCCATCTATGATATTTTCTTCAAAATTATATAAGAAACATGTTACATATCATATAGCATATAAACATTGATACAATGTTTATATGCTATTGAGTGGTGAGTTGGGTGGAGAGTAAACATTATGTTTTCTCTGATGCAGCGTTAGAGAAAACTGTAAATCTGGCGTCTGGTGCAGTAACCGCCCATCATACGCGTTTGTTTACAATTCTCGGCATGAATTATTCATTACTTCTCCCTTTGTTTATGATGGCATCTAAAGGTAGTTGTTAGAAACAAACTCAGTGAACATGGTAATAATATGGCTGTGTAGTGAAGCCCCGGGTGGGGGCTACATACGTGTACCTACGTCTACAGGCTACCTACACTGAATTCCTACAAATAAATACTACACACCTCTCCCTACATTAAGACTAACAAATATTTTAATGTAAGTAATGAATGTACTGTGGCAGTAAAAGACAAAGAAGGGAAGTAACCCCGGAAAAGGACTTGGTACTTGAAGTCTATGGAAGGGAATTCCTATTCCAAACAATAGTAACTCTTAAATCCTCTACCCTCCTCCTGTCTTCCACACATCAACAACTCTTCAATAAAGGTAAGTGTCAAGTTATTACTGTTTTGTACTTCATGTCTCATTGTTTTCTGTGTAGATAAATGTACATTTTATGTAAAAAAAAAATGTTTTTTAAATACTTTTGGATGTCTGGAAAGGATTAAGTTGATTTACATTATTTCTTATGGGGAAAATGGTTTTGAAAATCGTCCATTTTGAAAATAGGTGACTCTCAGGAACGGATTAATCACGATTTTCAAGGGTACACTGTACTAAGGTACGGAAAAAGAACAGTAAACTTACCGTATGTAAAATGTGTAAGGGGTGGGTGCATAATGGATGTGTGTTTGATTATGGTAATGGTGCCAGACTTCATTTTGTTTGTAACAAATGCACTTTGGCACAGTTACCCTTTAGCAATGATGACATTGATTTACCTATTTTTAATACTAATGGCCCCTTGCCATATATTGATGATTATGATTGTTTTATGAAAACAGGCCTTCACTTTATTCATGTCAACGCAAGATCACTTCTTCCCAAATTGGCAGAGATTAGAATTCTAGCTAATAGAACTAGAGCGACAGTTATATCCATCTCGGAATCCTGGTTGGATGATACGGTGACTGACGGTGAGGTCAAAATAGAAGGTTACAATACAATGCACCAGTTAAAGGTTACAATATAAAACGCTTAGATAGGAATAGAAAAGGTGGTGGGATATGTTGTTACATAAGGAATGACTTAGCCTATAATCCAAGACCTGATTTAACCCTTTCAGGGTCGAGACCCCGATTCTTAACCCTTTCAGGGTCCAAGGGGGGGGGGTCTGAAACTTGTTCTCAGGGTCCAAGAATTTAAAAAAAAAATTTCTTATGAAATTATAGAGAATCTTTTTACGATCATAACGCCACAAAAATTATGAAATTTTATGGAAAACTAACGGAATTATGCTCTCGCGAAGTTAGCGGTATCGATGCTATTTACGCATCGGCGATTTCGCCGACTTTGAGCCCTATTTTCGGCAAATTCCAATGTTTCAGTCTACTAAAATTATAGCTATTTCGCTAGAACTCCATTTCTTCTATCGATTGAGTACAAGAAACTGCCAATTTACCGATTTCAACTACCCAATAAGGTGGTCAGAAATTGGCAATTTGTCCAATTTCACACAAATTTCAAAAGATGCCAATTTCAAAATAGGGTCCAGAATAAACGAGACAGACATTCCTGGCACTCGAATAACATTTTATCTGTCCATTAGTCACATCTCCAGGCCCCTCTTACATTACTTTTGCTTTCCATTTTTAATTTTTATTCTCACAATAAATTGAAGATTTATTGTTATGTATACTACTGCATCATTGTAAAAAACGATATAAATGACATCAGCACACTTGTGCAAGAATATTAGAGTCGCCAGTTGATGTGTATTGTACGTGTGGCGTAATGTAATTTGTTTACTCTTGAACATTGCCAAAAATCAAACATTTTCGCTACTTTGCGCTCAATTTCTAGGTACTTGTCATTGAGAAACCAATCAAAATTATCTCTATTTCTCTAATATATCTTCCATTCTATCAAATGAGACCAAGAAAACGAGAATATAATCATAAATACCATACGAAAATAGACTGCAAAGTCGCTGTTTTAAACCAAAAACAGGGTCAGTTGTTTTCCCCCAATTATGCAATGTGTGGTGCAGGATTTTTTTTTATACTGCGCACACTGACCGCACAGACCCATTCTCTCACATCTAGGCCTACCAGCATGTTTCTGCTTGATTTGAGGGCGCTAGAATTTAGGCGTACTAGTACGTCAAACGCCCTGGCGTGTAAGCCATACTAGTACGTCAAAAACCCTCAAAGGGTTAAATGACAATAAACTGGAGATTCTATGGTTTGAAGTGTTGCTTCCCAAGACCAAACCCATCTTAGTATAAACTAGTTACCGCCCTCCCACCCATGACCAGTTCTTAGAGGACTTTCTGAGAGTCTTGTCCAGACTTGATAACAATGTGGAGACAGTAATACTGGGAGACTTCAACATCTGTTTTCAACATCAAAATAATGGGCTATGTAAAAAGGTATAAGCAAATTCTGGATTTAAATAGTTACACTCGACTAATTAATACACCAATCCGGATCACACAGTTCTCAGCCACCCTAATTGACCACATACTTTGTAACCGCCCTGAGAACATTAGTCAGTCAGGCGTCATTACCACAGGTCTTAGTGATCATTTCATCATTTACTGTACCAGGAAAATCACTAGGGAATGGATAGGCCTACACAGGACAATAAAAATTAGGTCAACTAGAAACTACAGTGGACCCTCGGCTAACGTTCTTAATCCGTTCCAGGAGCTAGAGCTTTAGCCGAAAAAAACGTTATCTGAAGCCTTATTTCCCATAAGAAATAATGTAAATACAATTAATCCGTTCTAGACATCCAAAAATATTCACAAAAAAAAAAAAAAATTTAAAGAATAACTATAGTTTTACATACAGAAAACACATAAATACTACATACAATTTAAAATTTATAAATAAATAATGAAATAAACATTTAAAATAACATTTACTTACCTTTATTGAAGAGACTTGCTGGCATCGGGAAGATAGGGAGGACAGGGGCAGGGCTTAGTGTTTGGAAGGGGAATCCTCACTCCCTGCACTACTGCTACACTCCCTGTATGCTTGCTACACTCCTTTCATTCCTGTTACACTCCCTGCATGCCTGCTACACTCCTTGCATTCCTGCTACACTCCCTGCATGCCTGCTACACTCCTTGCATGCCTGCTACACTCCCTGTATGCCTGCTACATTCCCTGCATGCCTGCAACACTCCCTGCATGCCTGCTACACTCCCTGCTTGCCTGCTACACTCCCTGCATGCCTGCTACACTCCTTGCATGCCTGCTACACTCCTTGCATGCCTGTTACACTCCTTGCATGCCTGTTACACTCCTTGCTTGCCTTCTACACTCCCTGCATGCCTGCTACACTCCCTGCATGCCTGCTACACTCCCTGCATGCCTGCTACACTCCTTGCATGCCTGCTACACTCCCTGCATGCCTGCTACACTCCCTGCATGCCTGCTACACTCCCTGCATGCCTGCTACACTCCCTGCATGCCTGCTACACTCCCTGCATGCCTGCTAAACTGTGTTTTTGTTGTACATCCTGACAAGCTCACCCACACGTACGCCACTCTCATATTTTTCAACAATCTCCTTCTTCAGTTCGATGGTGTTCCTCACTCTCTTTACCACAGGGGTGTCACTAGGAAGCTTCTTTGGACCCATGGTGACTTATTTCACAGTGACAGTCACTAAATCACCAAAAAAGACACCAAATGTATTGTGAATGCTTGAAAGAGCGCGCTGGGTATTGTTCACTCAAGTGTAAACAATACTGGACTGGCGTCCTGGGAGGAGGTGCGCAAGCGCAGAGCGGGCAGACAGGTCTGGTACGTAACGTTAGCTGAGTAAATAACGCTAGCCGAAAAAAATATTGAACGTAAAAAGCAACCTTTAGCCGAAAATAACGTTATCTGGAATGAACGTTAGTAGGGGGTCCACTGTACAGTAAAGAAACACTGGTAAATATGCTACACAATTGTGACTGGACAGTGATAACAAGTTGCACGGACGTAAATGATGCCTGGGAAAAATTCAAAACAATGTTCACTGCCATCCTTGATAATATTGAACCAGTTAAAGAGGTTAGGATTAAACGAAGAACTGAACCCTGGATGACTACTGAGATATTAGATAATATGAAATTCAGAGACCAGTTGATAAAAAGATTTAAGGCAAACAGACAGGATATTGTAGCGCTAAATGAATTCCAAAGGGTGAGGAACAGTGTGCAGAGGCTTATAAAAAGCGCAAAGGCAAGGCACTATTGCTCAAAAATCGAAGAGTACAAGAATAACACTAGAAAGCTCTGGCAACAACTAAAACAGTTGGGGTATAGCCATAAACCCGTAGGTAGATCTAACATAGTACTAAATGTCGATAACGAGGTATGCCACGAAACAACTAAAGTGGCAAATTGTTTTAATTCATACTACACAACTGTCGCATCAGCACTAGTAAGTAAGCTACCAGCTGCATCAAATACCTTTAACACAGACTCTGATAAGTTTAAAACATACTATACCAATAAAGGGGTAACTCCAAACAGTTGTCGACTAGTAAGTGTATCTCATGACTTCATGCAAAAAGAACTAAGCAGGTTAAACCCAACTAAGAGCACCGGCCCAGATAACATACCGTCTATAAAGGATGGTGCCTCTGAACTGGCAATCCCCATTGCTCACATAATAAATTTGTCCATCACCACTAATACAGTACCTGAGGGGTTCAAGGAGGCCAGAGTTTCTCCTATCTTCAAGAAAAATAGTAGGTCTGATGTCAGCAACTATAGGCCTGTTAGTGTACTCAGTGTAATATCCAAAATTCTAGAGAGGGCGGTGTACTGTCAAGTAGTTAAGTATCTTAATGACAACAACATTCTTCATAGTTACCAATCAGGCTTTAGGAGCTCTTACTCAACCGACACCTCCCTAATTAATCTGATGGATTACATGAGAACTGAAATGTCGATAGGGAACCTTGTAGGAATGGTAACTTTAGACTTGCAAAAGGCCTTCGATACTGTCAACCATAATGTATTATGTAAGAAACTTCAAGCTATCGGCATAGGTTCCATAGATTGGTTTTAGTCCTATCTTAACAATAGGAAACAAGTTGTCAAAATCAACAAAACAGAATCGGAACCACTGCCGATAGCATGTGGAGTTCCCCAAGGTAGTATTCTGGGTCCCTTATTATTCCTGTGTTATGTAAATGACATGCCCATCAGTGTCAAGTGCAAACTCCTACTGTATGCGGATGACAGTACTCTGTTAGTGTCAGGTAAAGACCCACAAGTTATAGCTAATGTATTAACACTGGAACTGGAGTCCTGCAGCAAATGGTTAGTAGACAACAAACTATTGTTACACCTCGGGAAAACAGAAGCCATACTCTTTGGCACGAAATATAAACTGAGAAGGGTAAATAATTTTAATGTCCGGTGTAATGGGGAATCCATCTCTTCACTTTCCTCAGTAAAATATCTGGGAATCCCCTTTGACCCATGCATGTCAGAAGAATTGATAGGGAACAGTGTAGTAAAGAAAGCGAATGCCAGACTGAAGTTCCTCTACAGACAAGCACAGTGTCTACCTACTGAGGCTCGCAGGACCCTATGTCTAGCTCTTATACAATGTCGTATGGACTATGCTTGCCCTTCATGGTACTCTACCTTGACAAAAAAACTGAAAGATAAGCTGCAAATCACCCAGAACAAAATGGTAAGATTCATCCTGGACCTGGGTCCAAGGGAGCATGTAGGCCTGGATGAATTACAACAGTTGGATATGCTGAATGTTGAAGACAGAGTAAAACAACTTAAATTGAATCAAGTTTATAAAATTGCTCACAAACAGTGTCCAGAATATCTTGCTGCCAATTTTGTCAAGGCTGGGAACCAAAGCAGTCATAGTACTAGGGGGAGAGAGCACAACTTTGTAGTACCCACAGTCAGTGGCCAGGCTTCAAACACCTTTTATTGTACAGCAATAAAGGAATGGAACAGACTGCCTGCACATGTCAAAGCCAGTCATAACATGAGCCAGTTCAAGAAGAGAGCCAAAAGGTACCTAATGAATGTAGCGACAGAAAGGGAGGAGAATGATTTTTTTATTTTTTTTAGCTAACATACATGTAAATGTAAATAACTCTTTTTAACTTATTCCTAGTACGTATATATCCTTTATAGTATAATAACATATAACTCCTACAGTGTATAATATTAAGGAATTAAATGGACCCCAATGGAAATAAGTCACTCTGTCTGACTTTTTTTTGGGTTATCCTAGGTTTTCTACACATATGCTGCTATGTATGATAATTCTATGTAACTGTATTTGTGTATACCTGAATAAACTTACTTACTTAAAATTCAGAGGGCTGAGGAGAGGTTGAGATGATCTGGTTATGTAGAAAGGATGGACAGGGATAAGTTGACGAAGTGGGTGTATAAATCTGGGGTGGGAGGTAGGAGTGGGAGGGGTCATCCCAAGAAGGGTTGGAGTGAGGGGGGTAAAAGAAGCTTTGAATTTTAGGGCTTGAGCATCCAGCAGGTTTGTGTTAACATGTTAGATTGGAGTGCATGGCGATAATTGATTTTTAATGGATGTACTCTTGGAATGTGTGCAGGATAACTTTTATGAAGGGTTTCAGGCAAACCAGTTAGTAGAAGGGCAGAGCCTGCACTGAAGGGAAGGGGTGGGGTGAGGATGATATCATTACACTCCTGGAAAGATGGTGATTGAATGAATGATGGTGAATATAATTTTTTCTATGGGTAATCCGTGCCTTGGCAGGAGATGGCCATTGAGTTAAAAAAAAAAAATAGAAAATACAAGAACCTCCTGTAGAATTGGACCATCAATTTCAGGATCTTCATAAACTAATTAAAGAAGAGTGAAAGCAGTAATTTTTTACAGTACCTCTGAAGGCCATATATTCATGTAGCATCTGCACTGGCTTTGTTCAATTCCTTATTTGTAAAATAGTTCAAACTAGCACTTACATATGTGTGAGAGTGAGTGAATGAATGAGAGTAACTTTCAGATTGCTCATAGTGTCGAAGAATTTTAAACAAAAAAATGTTTTCTTATTAAATGATGGAGAATCTTTTTCGGAAGGTAATGAAGCCAAAAGTTCAAAATTTGATGGAAAACTTACGGAATTACGCTCTCGCGAAGTCAGCAGTGTTGGCGATATTTACGCACCAGCGATTTCGCCCACTTTGAGCCCTATTTTGGGCCAATTCCTTTGTTCCACTTGACCAAACTCATAGCTATTTCACTAGGACTCCTTTTATTCTATCGATTGAGTACAAGAAACCATCCATTTACCTATTTCAATTACACAAGAAAGTGATCAGAAATTAATAATTTGGCCAATTTCACACAAAATTCAAGAAAAGCCAATTTCAAAATACAGGCCAGAATAAACAATGCAGACATTCCTGGCACTAAAATAACATTCTCTGTTCATTAGTTATGTCTCCCGGCCCATCTTATATTACACTTACTTTTCATTTTGAATTATAATTCATGCAAAAAATAGATGATTTACTGTTATTCAGACTACTGCATAATTGTAATAATTGTATAAATATCAATGCATTCGTGAATGCATATTAGACCCACCAGTTGATGTGTATTGGATGCGTGACGTGATTTGTTTATTACTGAACATCGTCAAAAATCTAACATTTCCGCTACTTTGAGCACAATTTCAAGCTATACTTTTATTTGGTAAACAATTCAAAATAACCTCTATTTCTGTAATATAATATAATAATAATAATAATATTTTTATTTCGATGCATGTTACAAGTGTACACTGTTATTGGTAGTTACAATTATAAAACTGTAATGCAAGGAGAGCCACTGGCATGCCATGGCATTAGGGGCAGTTTATTCTAAAGACTTATTCACTAAGTACTTAATGCTAAAGAAATTGATTGAGACCAAGAAAACGAGAATACATCCATAAATACCATACAAAAATACTCCGCAAAGTCACTGTTTTAACCCTTTCAGGGTCCGTGCCCTAGTTCTACGACTTTGAGTTCAGGGTCCAAACTGTAGTTCTACGTCATGAGCTCAGCTCACCCACATAAGCTGTGAGCGGTAAATTTGGGACTAGATATAAGAGAATACGTCTGTGTGGTAAGTGTGCACCACATAAAACAAATCCTGCAGCACACAATGCATAATGAGAGAAAAAAAACTGAGACCGTAATTTTCGATTAAAACAGCGACTTTGCAGTGTTTTTTCGTATACTTTTTATAGTTGTATTTGCTATTTCTTGGTCTCATTTGATAGAATGGAATATATATTACAGAAATAGAGATGATTTTGATTGGTTTTAGTACAGGAAATGGCTTGAAACTGAGCTTAAAGTAGCAGAAATGTTAAATTTTTGCCGATGTTCAAGAGTAAACAAATGACCTCAAACGTCTAATACGCGCCAGCTGGTGGGTCTAATATATGTTCACAAATGTGGTGATATTATTTGTACAATTATTACAATATTGCATAACAGTAAATCTTCCATTTTTTGGTTTGAATAAAAATTCATTATGTGAATAAAAAATAAAAATGGAATTCATTTGTAAAGACTGAAAACATAACTAATGAACAGAGGAAATGTAAGTTTAGTGCCAGGAATGCCTGCATTGTTTATTCTGCACCCTATTTTGAAATTGAAATATTTTGTACTTTGAGTTAATTAAATTGGCTAAATTACCAATTTTCGATCACTTTATTTTGTAGTTGAAACAGTTGACTGGTCGATTTCTTGTGGCTCAATCGATAGAATAGACGTAATACTAGTGAAATAGCTAAGAATTTGGTCGACTGGAATAATGTAATTGGCCTAAAAGGGGAGTCAAAGTCGGCAAAATCGCCGATGCGTAAATATCGCTAACGCATCAGAATTCGCGAAAGCATAATTTCGTCAATTTTCCATCAAATTCCGTACTTTTTGTTTTATTACCTCCAGAAAAAGTCTCTACCATTTCATAAGAAAAAAAAATATTTTTTTTTTTTTTTAAATTCTTGGACACTGGTGCACCCTCTGAAATTTGGCCTCTGGACCCTGAAAGGGTTAAACCAAAAACAGTTGCATTTTTTTTCTCATTCACTGCTTGCTGCAGAAATTTTTTTTTATACTGCCCACACTGACCACGCAGATCCATTCTCTCGTATGTAGGCCAGTCTGCTTTCTCCCACAAGATTTGAAGCCAAAGGGGTTAATATTTTAAAAGTATTGGCTGGTATCAGTCAGTACTGATACCAATACCGTAAAAAAATGGCTGATACCTGCTGATAACGATACTTTGGCACATCTCTTGTAAACACTAAATAGATATTAATGGCATTTACTGGCTTACATAATGGCCTGTGGACAACACAGATTTTTTTTTTATACTGTGCACACCTATGGTGGAGACCTATTTTTGTCTCTGATGTTGGCCTAACCAGGCTGATTGTAGCAATTTTGGAGGCCTAGAATTTTTGGGTCAATATAAGTGATTGGTAGATGAAGTATTAATGAAGGTTACCAGAAGTAAATAGCTAAACTAGATGGTAAAGAGTAACCCTGCATGGTTATAGAAAAACCTTATGACCAGTCTCAATTTTTATTTGTACTTTATTAAATATTCATTAATTCAACACTAACCTGGCAAGATTTTAATAAATTTCTTTACACTCTTCCAGCCTTCAAGAAGTGCTCACCCTAATGTAAAATTCACTTGTACAAGTCAAGAACCCATGGTAATTGATAATTTACCATTTGACAAATATGAACTGGAACCTTCCCCACTGACACAGTTCATCCTTTCAAGAAAGCAGCCAACTGTTTGCTGGCAGGTCAGTACCTCTTAAAGTTTATGTAAAGTATGATTAATTCTTAAGAGTTAGGAAAAGTTGGTCAAAAGATATGTTGTAGTTTATTGGTATAAGTTACTTAATATTCTGTGTACAGTAAATTCTCTCTTAATGCATCTGATATAGTGCTGAAATTTAGCACTTTATGAAAATTAGCTTTATGTGTAGTAAAAAAAATGTAAGGGAGAAATAGTATTCCAGACACTGCAAATTTGTTAAACAACTTTTTTTAATATTCTACTAGGTAAAAATTACTATAGTGTATGCTACCTTAAGTTCTGCTAATTTTTACGTGAAGTATTTGACGTGTTTGGAGAGGGGTTAACATGGGTCTACGAGGGCTGAGTACCATCTTATTAGTGTTGTACAGTACTGACAGTTACACTAGTAGATGAAACGACATGTAAAAGTTTGGTATCTATTACCAAAACTTGTTTCCTGCCTAGCAGGATTCACCTTGCTTGAAGCTATGGAACTGAACACTGGCAATGGCTGAGGACTGTTGTCTCTTATATTAAACTCACATCTGTATTATGACTGAAGAAGCCTGCTGAACAAGAGAAGTGTCTCAGTAGTAAAGATAAGCTGTTGCATGTGTCTTACTCACAGTGGCAGGTTGAATGTAGCGGACTTATCAGTGGATACACTTTTGGTACATGTTAACAGGTAAAAATAAAAGCTACATTTCTTACCAAGTTGTTTAAAAATATATGAGCTCACTACTATACCTGTACCAAGCTAACATATATGAAAGATTAATGTATTTGATAAATTCACAGTAAATAAAAATGTTGGAAGGAGTCAGCATGTCTACATCTCTAAAAAATAATGGTCACATTTCATTACCAGATTTCTAAATCTACGTGCACTACATATCCCAATTGTCTGTATAACTTTTATTATGTGATTTATGCACGAGGAGCCAATAATGTCATGTCTGGAAAAATAAACACATAAGCAGTATAATGTGATCCTTTATTGACAACGTTTCGCCCACGCAGTGGGCTTTATCGAGTCACAGACAGATCTGTCTGTGACTCGATAAAGCGCCCACTGCGTGGGCGAAACGTTGTCAATAAAGGATCACATTATACTGCTTATGTGTTTATTTTTCCATTGTGTCGGTATTTTATACCATTTATTTCCAATGTCATGTCTAATGGAAGTAAAGATAACACCACACTCATTGGCCAAACCAAAGCCAGAACCAACAGGGAAATAGCAACTCTCCACCTTCTTCTCCGCGTTGTATAACCCCTGTGGTTTAGCCCTTCTTTTGATTATAATAATAATAATCCACCTTCTTCTTTCAACACGTCGGCCGTTTTCCACTGAAGCAGGGTAGCCCAAAAGGAAAAACGAAAGTTTCTCCTTTTACATTTAGTAATATATACAGGAGAAGGGGTTACTAGCCCCTTGCTCCCGGCATTTTAGTCGCCTCTTACGACACGCATGGCTTATGGAGGAAGAATTCTGTTCCACTTCCCCATGGAGAAGAGGAAATAAGAACAAGAACTAGTAAGAAAATAGAAGAAAACCCAGAGGGGTGTGTATATAGTATATGCTTGTACATGAATGTGTAGTGTGACCTAAGTGTAAGTAGAAGTAACAAGACATACCTGAAATCTTGCATGTTTATGAGACAGAAAAAAGACACCAGCAATCCTACCATCATGTAAAACAATTACAGGCTTTCGTTTTACACTCACTTGGCAAGACGGTAGTACCTCCCTGGGCGGTTGCTGTCTACCAACCTACAACTCTCCACCTCCTTTCTCAAAATATTACTTCTATGTTGATAAAATAATGGGCAGCAGGTGGGAGGAGACTTGCCTATACCTCTTCATTCATATTATTAACCAAATTAACATTACTTTGCCTTACCTTGCAAGGTGTGTGTTATGTTATTTTCCCCTATTTATCATCAAGGTTCTACATGTACTAGCATAGGGTATTTACTTAAAAGGTCTTAGGGTAAAAGGAGGACATTATTAGGCTAAAAGATACTTACTCAGGTTTAGCTGCTGCATCTGAAAACTTATTGGTCCTTTCACATTCCTCTTAAAGGTTATTTAAACCAACATTATAAAAATAGAGCTATATTAAGAAGTATATACATATAATATACAGGTCTCCACTCCTAAACATATAATCAGCCTTTCCCAAAGCACATGGCTCAGCTGCCACCTTCAACTCTCTTTTCCTCAACATTTCTTAACCCTCCAGTGTCTTGATACACTGAAGATCACTGAATGTCATAGTAACATCGATCTACAACCCTCCCCATTACCTTTTGGGCACTCATTCAGCCCTGAAGCCGAGTTAAAATCAGCACCTACAACACCAGCTCACTCCAGCCGCCATTGTTCTCAGCCAGAGGATTGTGGGAAAACAACACTCTAAGCTCCTCCCCCTCAAACAAACACATCACTTTGCATATCCTCTCAACATATCTTATGTTATTACAATGAGACATGCAACTATTAATTAATAGTTAATAAAATGTGTGCATTATTTATATAACCCATTATATTGAGAAAATCAGTTTAATCAGCTCTTAAGCTTTTAAGGCTGGCCAAGCCTTTTAAACTCCTCTAAGCAGTACTTCTGATTAATTCAATATAATTAGGCATTCATGTACACACCCCTCTGGGGTTTCTTCTATTTTCTTACTAGTTCTTGTTCTTATTTCCTCTTCTCCATGGGGAAGTGGAACAGAATTCTTCCTCCATAAGCCAAACGTGTCGTAAGAGTCGACTAAAATGCCAGGAGCAAGGGGCTAGTAACCCCTTCTCCTGTATACATTACTAAAGTTAAAAAGAGAAACTTTTGTTTTTCTCTTTGGGCCACCCCGCCTTGGTGGGAAACAGCCGATTTGTTGAAAGAAGAAGAAACATGCAAGATTTCAGGTACATCTTGCTGCTTCTACTTACACTTCGGTCACACTACACATGCATGTATATACATACCCCTCTGGGTTTTCTTCTATTTTCTTACTAGTTCTTGTTCTTATTTCCTCTTATCTCCATGGGGAAGTGGAACAGAATTCTTCCTCCGTAAGCCATGCGTGTCGTAAGAGGCGACTAAAATGCCGGGTGCAAGGGGCTAGTAACCCCTTCTCCTGTATATATTGCTAAATGTAAAAGGGAAAACTTTCGTTTTTCATTTTGGGCCACCCCGCTTCGGTGGGAAACGGCCGACGTGTTGAAAGAAGAAGTGAGGCTCAGGTTAGAGTTTGTAGGAGACGGAGATTATTTCCCAGTAAAAATTAGGGAAGGTAACATTTATGAAGGGATTCAGGGAAACCAGAAGGCCAGACTTTAGTCCTGGAGATGAGAAGTACAGTGCCTGCACTCTGAAGGAGGGGTGTTAATGTTGCACTTTTATAACAGGATATGATGTAGGGCGAAATGACAGTAGTTTGTTGGACTACGTATTGGTAGATAAAAGACCGTTGAGTAGACTTCAGGATGTACATGTTTATAGAGGGGCCACAGATATATCAGATCACTTTTTAGTTATAGCTACAGTGGGAGTAAAAGGTAGATGGGATACAAGGAAAATAGAAGCAGTAAGTAAGAGAGAGGTGAAGGTTTATAAACTAAAAGAGGAGGCAGTTAGGGTAAGATATAAACAACTATTGGAGGATAGATGGGCTAGTGAGAGTGTAGGCAATGGGGTCGACGATGTATGGGGCAGATTTAAAAATGTAGTGTTAGAGTGTTCAGCAGAAGTTTGTGGTTACAGGCGAGTGGGTGCGGGAGGGAAGAAGAGCGATTGGTGGAATGATGATGTAAAGAGAGTAGTTAGGGAGAAAAAATTAGCATATAGAGAGTTTTACAAAGTAGAAGTGATGCAAGGAGGGAAGAGTATATGGAGAGAAAAAGAGAGGTTAAGAGAGTGGTGAAGCAATGTATAAAGAGCAAATGAGAGAGTGGGTGAGATGTTATCAACAAATTTTGTTGAAAATAAGAAAAAGTTTTGGAGTGAGATTAATAAGTTGAGGAAGCCTAGGGAACAAATGGATTTGACAGTTAAAAATAGGAGAGGAGAGTTATTAAATGGAGAGTTAGAGGTATCGGGAAGATGGAGGGAATATTTTGATGAGTTGTTAAATGTTGATGAAGACAGGGAAGCTGTGATTTCGTGTATAGGGCAAGGAGGAATAACATCTTGTAGGAGTGTGGAAGAGCCAGTTGTGAGTGTGGGGAAGTTCGTGAGGCAGTGGGTAGAATGAAAGGGGTAAGGCAGCTGGGATTGATGGGATAAAGATAGAAATGTTAAAAGCAGGTGGGGATATAGTTTTGGAGTGGTTAGTGCTATTATTTAATAAATGTATGGAAGAGGGTAAGGTACCTAGGGATTGGCAGAGAGCGTGTATTGTTCCTTTGTATAAAAGCAAAGGGGACAAAAGAGAGTACAAAAATTATAGGGGGATAAGTCTGTTGAGTGTACCTGGCAAAGTGTATGGTAGAGTTATTATTGAAAGAATTAAGAGTAAGACAGAAAGCAGGATAGCAGATGAACAAGGGGGCTTTAGGAAAGGTAGGGGGTGTGTAGACCAAGTGTTTACAGTGAAACATATAGGTGAACAGTATTTGGATAAGGGTAAAGAGGTTTTTGTGGCATTTATGGATTTAGAAAAGGCGTATGATAGGGTGGATAGGGGGGCAATGTGGCAGATGTTGCAGGTGTATGGAATAGGAGGTAGGTTACTGAAAGCAGTGAAGAGTTTTTATGAGGATAGTGAGGCTCAGGTTAGTGTGTGTAATAGGGAGGGGAACTATTTCCCAGTAAAAGTGGGCCTTAGACAAGGATGTGTGATGTCACCGTGGTTGTTCAATATATTTATAGATGGGGTTGTAAGAGAAGTGAATGCGAGGGTCTTGGCAAGAGGTGTGGGGTTAAAAGATAAAGAATCAAATACAAAGTGGGAGTTGTCACAGTTGCTTTTTGCTGATGACACTGTGCTTTTGGGAGATTCTGAAGAGAAGTTGCAGAGGTTGGTGAATCAATTTGGTAAGGAGTGCTAAAGAAGAAAATTGAAAGTGAATATAGGAAAGAATAAGGTGATGAGGATAACAAAAAGATTAGGTGACGAAAGATTGGATATCAGATTGGAGGGAGAGAGTATGGAGGAGGTGAATGTATTCAGATATTTGGGAGTGGACATGTCAGCAGATGGGTCTATGAAGGATGAGGTGAATCATATAATTGATGAGGGGAAAAGGGTAAGTGGAGCACTTCGGAGTCTGTGGAGACAAAGAACTTTGTCCATGGAAGTAAAGAGGGGAATGTATGAGAGTATAGTTATACCAACACTCTTATATGGGTGTGAAGCATGGGTGATGAATGTTGCAATGAGGAGAAGGATGGAGGCAGTGGAGATGTCATGTCTGAGGTCAATGTGTGGTGTGAATATAATGCAGAGAATTCGGAGTTTGGAAATTAGGAGGAGGTGCGGGATTACCAAAACTATTATCCAGAGAGCTGAGGAGAGGTTGTTGAAGTTGTTCGGACATGTAGAGAGAATGGAACGAGACAGAATGACTTCGAGAGTGTATAAATCTGTAGTGGAGGGAAGGCGGGGTAGGGGTCGGCCTAGGAAAGGTTGGAGGGAGGGGTAAAGGAGGTTTTGTGTGCGAGGGCTTGGACTTCCAGCAAGCATGTGTGAGCGTATTTGATAGGAGTGAATGGAGACAAATGGTTTTTAATACTTGACGTGCTGTTGGAGTGTGAGCAAAGTAACATTTATGAAGGGATTCAGGGAAACCGGCAGGCCGGACTTGAGTCCTGGAGATGGGAAGTACAGTGTCTGCACTCTGAAGGAGGGGTGTTAATGTTGCAGTTTTTTAACTGTAGTGTAAAGCACCCCTCTGGCAAGTCAGTGATGGAGTGAATGATGATGAAAGTTTTTCTTTTTCGGGCCACCCTGCTTTGGTGGGAATCGGCCGATGTGTTAATAAAAAAAAAAATTATAACTGTAGTGAAAGTGCACCTTTGGCAAGACAGTGATGGAATGAATGATTATGAAAGTTTTTCTTTTTCGGGCCACCCTGCCTTGGTGGGAGACGGCTGATGTGTTGATAAAATAATAAATTAGTCCTTAGACAGGGATGTGTGTTGTCACCATGGTTGTTCAATAGATGGGGTTGTAAGAAAAGTGAATGCTGAGTGTTAGCAATAGGTGTGGGATTAACACAAAGTGCAAGTTGTCACTGTTGCTTTTTGCTGATGACATTGTGCTTTGGGGAAGATTCTGAAGAGAAGTTGCAGAGGGTGGTGGATAGGATTTGGGAGGGGATGACACTGCTTGGAGCTCACTCACTGCCCAGTGAGCAGATTGTGAAAAATTGTTGATCATACTACCTAAATTTTGCAGGTTATTTATTTAGATTTACAGTGCATATTTTTAAGGCTATTTCATGCTATGCAGCTTTGGATACATCTTTCAGTTATGTTTACACAAAATTGTGATACGTGGTGTAGTTATGCAAGAGGGTTTACTGTACTAGGGTTTACTTTTCTTTCTATAGACCTTCTTAATTGGGAAAAAATTAATGCCAAACTTCTGTAACACAGGTGTACATTCCTAACAGCAGCAAAAATAGTGACGTTGGTCATCCATTTGGCTACCTGAAGGCCAGCACAACACTGCAGACTGTCAACTTATTTGTCATGCCTTACAACTACCCAGTACTTTTACCACTTTTGGACGAACTCTTCAAGACACATCGTTTAAAGCCAACCAAAGAATGGAGAACACCATTTGATAATTACCTTCGTACAATGCCTCCATATTATGCAAACGTAAGCTATAGTTTCAAATTTAATTTTTACGTGCCTTCCTTTATTTGTATTTAATTTTCAAAATTTCAAGAATGCATAATACAGTGGTACCTCGACATACGAGCAGCTCCCAAATCGAACAATTATATAAGTGTATTTCTGTAAGTGCTTTTGTAAGTGTAATTTTGGTGGTCTGAAATGGATTAATCTAATTTACATTATTCCTTATGGGAACAAATTCGTTTGGTATCGGCACTCGAACAGCCTTCTGGAACGAATTAAGCTCGTAACCCGAGGTACCACTGTATTTAAATCATTAATTACATTTTTAAACTCTGTTTTAACTGTTTTAACTCTATAGCTATAGGAACAGACCTGTGATTGTAGTGGTCTCCCTTCAGTATTTTATATATTTTATCATGTACAGATGCTCCTCACTTTATGATGATTGGAAGTACAATATTTTGACTTTACAATTGTGCTGTCTAAAGTTGAAATATCACCATCACACAGTACTGTATGTTACTGTATATTTATTGATTAGATAAACTTGTATTCATTTTATTTACTTTTCAATATTGGTATTTAGTTACAGTAATTATTTGTTTATTTACCTAGTTATTTATTTATCATACCATATATTCAATGCACAACATTTTCAACTTATGACTGGTTCATCAGAACGTAACATCATCAAAAGTCGAGTAGCACCTGTATACAGCCTCTCCTCACTTAACGACGGAGTTCCATTTCTAATACCACGTCGGTAAACAAATTCGTCACTAAGTGAGAAGCATACGTACTATAATGGTCGTGGTTTTGTGTCAATCATCTTTGATGTAGTTTTAATGTTACCTTTGAACCATTTATAACATTTCTGGTATATTTTTAAATGTTTATAGAGTAGTGAACTGTATATTAAAATAAATAGAATAGAGGAAATCTGCTCTAATATACATTATTTAAGTATGCATACTGGTCAGAGAGCCCGTCGTAAGTCCGAGTCGTCGGTAAACGAGTACGTCTTTAAGTGAGGAGAGGCTATATATGATTTTTTTAAATTTTGTGTTGCATCATTTACTTGGATTCTATTCCAGTGTTTTACTAAACTATTTGTGGAGAAATAGTCTAGTATAGTAGCTTTAAAAAAGGCTTTCAGCGACTTTAATCTAGAATGTTTTTCTTATTTATAATGTTTCTTATCTTTATTTTTTTCTTATTTATAGTGTTTCTTCTTATCTATAATATTCCTTCGTTGTAGTCTTCCTCAAATTACCTGTAGTTCATTATATTGACTTGAGGTACGGCTCCTGGAGATCGGACTCAAGTCCACCAAACTTGAGTTCTACTTCCAGGACTCAACTCTGCAGGAGTTGATTCTTGGAGGTAGGAAGTGCAGTGCCTATGCTATGAAGGAGGGGTGAGGATGTTACAGTTGGTGGTTAATGTGATTTGTGGTGTCAGCACATTTCTGGAAAGCCAATGATTGAATGAATGTTGGTAAATATGTTTTCTTCTTTGGGTCACCCTGTCTTAGTAAGAGTTGGCCATCAAGTGTGAGGAAACTTATCAGCCAAGTTTACTTTCTGACATAAACCGAAATATACTTAGCTTCAGTGGTGACTCAGATTTCATTCAGCCATGGTTCAAAGAGTCTCCTTCGAATGAGTTAATTCCCTACTCCTGAGCTGTCGAGTAGTAATACATTAAAATTTGCCCCAAAGGAGCATATAAATACAGCATTTCACAACTGATTGTAAATGAAATGCGCCTTGGTACTTACTTGGGTTGGGCGGATCGCCCTCGTGTCACGGGATCTATTGGTAACTCCAATCAAATCCCACATCTACCTATTAGCTGCAGCTAACATAAGATGATGTGGGTATGACTGAACTTACCTGGGTACTGTAACAGACCCAATTTCCCCTAGCTTGTTGTAAGGGAGGTTTATGACCCCGATATCATTGTCTTGAGTAGGCTGCTACAGATTCGTAGTTATATTGTCCTCACTCGTAACATTTCATAATCACTTTTACACCATTCATTATTCATGGTAGGGAGATATTTTGTCCCTTTGTTTACGCATGAGTGCACACTGCGAAAACAGGTTAAAACACTTTATCATGGTTTATACTGCGGATCACTACACTTGTGTTTGTTGTTTACACTAGTTAAATTTCCTAGTGGAGATTGATAGTATTTCAGAGTTTACCACACAAGTTCACTATTTCTTTGTTTTCAATGAGAGATTTTGTGACGTATGTACGCTCTGAGTCCTGAAGTCAATCTCACCCCACCACCCCCCTTAGCGCCCTCATTCCTCGTACCCACAAAGATAATGTTGATTTCACCTTTATATACAGTGGAACCTCAGTTTTCGTATGCCCTAGTATGTTTGTAAAACTATAGTTATTCTCTATAAAATGTATTTTTTGTTAATATTTCCCATAAGAAATAATGTAAATCCAATTACGTAATCTATTCCAGACACCCAAAAATATTAACAAAAAATACATTTTATAGAGAATAACTATAGTTTTACAAACTAGGGCATACGAAAACCAAGGTTCCACTGTACAGTGGTCCCTTGGTTTTTTATTTTAATCCGTTCCAGATGGATCAGCTAAAACCAAAATCGGCGAAAACCAAAACTACTTTCCCCATAAGAAATAATGGAAATTCAATTAATCCGTTCCAGAAACCCAAAAGTTTGGAAAAAAAAAAATTGGGGGGCCTTAAAGATAAATTTACATGCACAAATGAATGAACTCTATGTGGCACTTACCTTTATTGAAGACTGATGTTGCTGGATGGAAGAGAGGGAGGAGGGGAGAGGGAAGAGAGGCTATTGTTTGGAAGGGGAATCCCCTTCCATAAAGAATTTAGGTACCAAGCCCTTATCCGGGGTCACTTCCCTGCATACCTGCTACACTCCCTGCATACATGTTACACTCCCTGCATACCTGCTACACTCCCTGCATACCTGTTACACTCCCTGCATACCTGCTACACTCCCTGCATACCTGCTACACTCCCTGCATACCTGCTACACTCCCTGCATACCTGCTACACTCCTTGCATACCTGCTACACTCCCTGCATACCTGCTACACTCCCTGCATACCTGCTACACTCCCTGCATACCTGCTACACTCCCTGCATACCTGCTACACTCCCTGCATACCTGCTACACTCCCTGCATACCTGCTACACTCCCTGCATACCTGCTACACTCCCTGCATACCTGCTACACTCCTTGCATACCTGCTACACTCCTTGCATACCTGCTACACTCCTTGCATACCTGCTACACTCCTTGCATACCTGCTACACTCCCTGCATGCATGCTACACTCCCTGCATACCTGCTACACTCCTTGCATACCTGCTACACTCCTTGCATGCATGCTACACTCCCTGCATGCCTGCTACACTCTTAAATTCTATCATGTTTCTCACTTTCTTTACCAAAGGACTGGCACTAGGAGCTTTCTTTGGGCCCATGGTAGCTTATTTAGTAGTCACACACAATAATCAAGGGCCAAAAAACAATGAATTGTTAATAAATGTTTTGTATGAACTCCAGGGATGATGTTCACTCAAGCATAAACAATGCTACACTGCGTGACAATGTGCGTGGGTGGCGGTCTAGCGGGCTTTGTATGTGCGCGGCACTGGTGGACAGGTTCTGTACCATCGGCGAAAACCGAGACAATCGGTGAAAACTGAGACAATTTTTCCACGAAAAAAGTCAGCGGAAACCAAAATCGGCGAAAACTGGGACAATCGAAAACCAAAGGATGACTGTACATTCTTGCTAGACATTGCATCAAGGATTAACACAAGAGGGCTGTTTCCTCTTTTAACTGCGGGCTAATAGTTATAATGTCCCTGACTTGTAGACTAAGTGGGGGGCAGGGTTACTTGTAATTTTCCTGCTATGGGGAAAGAGCAATTACTCTAGGTTTTACCCTCATTGTGTAGCAAGGAGAGAGAGACGTGCATGGTGATGCCTGGTACTTACGTCTTTAATAAGCTGTTTTGGGAACAAGGAAGTCTTAGTGCACTAGCTCCTTTTCTAGAGTGTTAAGCCGCTCAGAGGGCTGAGAGTTGAGGGCTATCATCCCTTTAAACTGGAGGATTTTCTCCAAATAAAGTTAAAAAATACATTATTACATGTAATCTTAATTTGTAGATTATCTCACCAAGGGTGTCATGATCTCAGCTTACATATAAACTGTGAGTGGTAAATTTTGGCCTAGATATAAGAGAATGTGTCTGTGCAGTGAGTGTGCACAGTATAGAAAAAAATCCTGCCCCTCATGGTGCATGATGAGAAAAACAAAACTCTGATTATGTGGATGGTTTAATCCTTAAACTGTGTCCGACATACTAATACGCAAGGGCTGTCTGTGTGTCTGACTTACTAGTACACGCATTTTTTCAAGCCTTTAAATATGCCACCTGCCAATATTTTTGACCTCAGCACAACTCTTTTGGTCTCCTTAACCCTTTGGGGGTCCAAGGGGGGTCTCTGAAACTCGTTCTCAGGGTCCACGAATTTAAAAAAAAAAAAAAAAAAAAATTTCTTATGGAATGATAGAGAATCTTTTTCCGATCATAACGCCACAAAAATTATGAAATTTGATCGAAAACTAAAGGAATTATGCTTTCGCGAAGTTAGCGGTAGCCATGACACTTACGCATCGGCGATTTCGCCCACTTTGAGCCCTATTTTCGGCACATTGCAATGTTTCAGTCTACTACAATTATAGCTATTTCGCTAGAACTCCATTTCTTCTATCGATTGAGTACACGAAACTGCCTATTTACCAATTTCAACTACCCAAAATAGTGGTCAGAAAATGGCAATTTGGCCAATTTCACACAAATTTCAAACGATGCCAATTTCAAAATAGGATCCATAAAAAACAAGACAGACATTCCTGGCACTAAAATAACATCTTCTCTGTTCATTAGTTACGTCTCCAGGCCCTCTTACATTACTTTTGCTTTCCATTTTGAATTTTTATTCTCACAAAAATAGAAGATTTATTGTTATGTATACAACTGCATCATTGTAAAAATGGTATAAATAATATCAGAGCACTTGTGCATGAATATTAGACTCGCCAGTTGATGTGTATTGGGCGCATGGTGTGATTTGTTTACTCTGAACATCGTCAAAATCGAACATTTTCGCTACTTTGAGCTCAATTTCAAGGTACTTGTTATTGTCAAACCAATCAAAATCATCTCTATTTCTGTAATATATCTTCCATTCTATCAAATAAGAACAAGAAAACGAGAATACAACAATAAATACCATACGAAAATAGACTGCAAAGTCGCTGTTTAAACCAAAACACAGTCAGAGTTTTTTTCCTCATTATGCACTGTGTGGTGCAGGAATTTTTATACTGCGCACACTGACCGCACAGACCCATTCTATCACATCTAGGCCTAACAGCCTGTTTCTGCTTGATTTGAGGGCGCTAGAATTTAGGAGTACTAGTACGTCAATAACCCCAGTGCGTAAGACGTACTAGTACGACCAAAACCCCGAAAGGGTTAAATCTGTTTATACAGTTGAAATTTTTTTTGACCAGGAGGGTGCACACATTGTATCATTAACCCTTTCAGGGTCCGTGCCATTGTTCTACGGCTTTGAAGCCAGTGTCAGTGCCATAGTTCTACATCATGAGCTCAGCTCACTCAGATAAGCTGTGAGTGGTAAATTTGGTCCTAGATGTGAGAGAATGGGTCTATGTGGTAAGTGTGCACCATATATGTAAAATAAATCATGCCGTATGCAGTGCGTAATGAGAAAAAAAAACTATGACCGTGTTTTTGGTTTAAAACAGCGACTTTGTGGTGTATTTCCATATGTTTTTTAAGTTTGTATTCATGGTTTCGTGGCCTCATTTGATAGAATGGAAGATATTTTTCAGAAATAGAGATGATGTTAATTGATTTTAGGACTGAAAATAGCTTGAAATTGAGCTCAAGGTAGTGGGAATGTTCAATTTTTGCTTATGTTCAATAGGAAACAAATCATATAACGCATCCAATACACGTCATCTGGTTGGTCTAATATTCGTTCACGAATGCACTGATATTATTTATACAATTATTACAATATATCATAACAGTAAATCTTCAATTTTTTGGTATGAATAAAAAATCTTTGTGTGAATAAAACATCAAAATAGAATTCATGTGTTAACCCTGGAAACATAACTAATGAACAGAGGAAATATTTTATTGCCAGGAATGTCTGCATTGTTTATTTTGGGCCCTATTTTGAAATTGAAATATTTTGAAATTTGTGTGAAATTGGAAAATTACCTGTTTCTGATCACTTTATTGTGTAGTTGAAATAGTTGATTAGGCAGTTTCTTGTGCGCACTTGATTAAATGGAAAACATACTAGCAAAATAGCAGAGAATTTGGTCTACTGGAACAACGTAATTGGCCTACAATAGGACTCAGTTGGCAGAATCGCCGATGCATATATATCACTGACAACAAAATTTGCAAAAATGTAATTTTGTCAATTTCCATCAAATTTCATACTTTTTGTTTTATTACTATCTGAAAAAGATTCTCTGCCATCTCATAAGAAAAAAATACCAATTTTTTTTTTTTTTTAAATTCTTGGACCCTGTGGACAAGTTTCAGATTGGGGGTCTGGACCCTGAAAGGGTTAGCTACACAAGTGATGACTGTCCGACGTACTATTACACCTAAATAGCATTAGTAAACAATGAACCAGGAGCTGTTGTTCCACCACCAGCTTCCCTACTAACAAACAAGGTGTGCAAGTGTCATGAATATGACTTATTAATTCCCAATTTATTACAGTTTCATGATACTAACAGTGGAATTCAACCATAAATCACACTAAGTATATTTAACGCTGGATAACACGGTAAATACCATTTTATTTCTTTACATATTATACAGTGTGTAATTTACATGTTATAAAATATTGTTAAGCACAAAGAAAACCACTAAGATGCCTGAACAGTCAGGCAGACTAATATTAATGCTGACTTACTACTTAAAACTACACATAGGTTATGGAGTGGTCAGTTTTAAATATTCATTATTTTATATTATTACAAAAGAGAGGTAGTCAAAAATTTTTATAATTAATAAACAGCAAAAAAAAAAAGTATTACAATTAGTACAATTTACAATATTACAACAATACAGTGTTAAGTGTTTATTAATATTTTACAGCGGACCCCCGAGTATCATAATTAATCCGTTCCAGGAGCTAGTACTTAACACGAAGTTTACGAAATTCGAACCATTATTTCCCATAAGAAATAATGTAAATACAATTAATCCGTTCCACAAAAAAAATATTCACATACTAAATTTAAAACAATATATATATATATATATATATATATAGTAGTAGTAGGTTGGTAGACAGCAACCACCCAGGGAGGTACTACCATCCTGCCAGGTGACTGTGAAACAGAAACCTGAAACTGTTTTACATGATGGTAGGATTGCTGGTGTCTTTTTTCTGTCTCATAAACATGCAAGATTTCAGGTACGTCTTGCTACTTATACTTACACTTAGGTCACACTACGCAAACATGTACACGTTTATGTATACACACTCATCTGAGTTTTCTTTGATTTTATCTTAATAGTTCTTGTTCTTATTGCTTTTCCCTTTCATATTCATGGGGAAGTGGAATAAGAATCTTTCCTCCGTAAGCCATGCGTGTTGTAAAAGTCAACTAAAATGCCGGGAACAATGGGCTAGTAACCCCTTTTCCTGTATAGCTTACTAAAAAGAAGAAGAATAAAACCATCAAAGTGGGATGTTTGAATGTGCGTGGATGTTGTGCGAATGATAAGAAAGAGATGATTGTAGATGTTATGAATGAAAAGAAGCTGGATGTCCTGGCTTTAAGTGAGACAAAGCTGAAGGGGGTAGGAGAGTTTCAGTGGGGAGAAATAAATGGGATTAGATCAGGGTTTCAAATAGAGTTAGAGCTAAAGAAGGAGTGGCAATAATGTTGAATAATCAGTTATGGCAGGTAAAGAAGGAATATAAATGTAGAAATTCAAGGATTATGTGGAGTAAAATAAAGGTTGGATGTGAAAAGTGGGTTATAGTAAGTGTTTATGCACCTGGAGAAGAGAGAAGTGTAGAGGAGAGAGAGAGATTTTGGGAAATGTTGAGTGAGTATGTGGGGAGTTTTGAACCAAGTGAGAGAGTAATTGTGGTTGGGGATCTTAATGCTAAAGTGGGTAAAAATGTTGTGGAGGGAGTAGTAGGTAAATTTGGGGTGCCAGGGTAAATGTAAATGGGGAACCATTAATTGAGCTATGTGTAGAAAGAGGTTTGGTAATAAGTAATACATATTTTATGAAAAAGAGGATAAATAAATATACAAGGTATGATATAGCACGTAAGGAAAGTAGTTTGTTGGATTATGTATTGGTGGATAAAGGTTGATGAGTAGGCTTCAGGATGTACATGTTTATAGAGGGGCAACGGATATATCAGATCATTATTTGGTTGTAGCTACAGTTAGAGTAAAAGGTAGATGGGACAAAAGAAAATGGCAACAGCAAGTAAGAGAGAGGTAAAAGTGTATAAACTAAGGGAGGAGGAAGTTAGGGTGAGATATAAGCAACTATTGGCAGAAAGGTGGGCTAATGCAAGTAGGAGTAGTGGGGGGGTTGAAGAGAGTTGGGATAGTTTTAAAAATGCAGTATTAAAATGTGGGGCAGAAGTTTGTGGCTATAGGAGGGTGGGTGCAGGAGGAAAGAGGAGTGAGTGGTGGAATGAAGAAGTAAAGGGTGTGATAAAAGAGAAAAAGGTAGCTTATGAGAGGTTTTTACAAAACAGAAGTGTTACTAGAAGAGCAGAGTATATGGAAAGTAAAAGAAAGGTGAAGAGAGTGGTGAGAGAGTGCAAAAGAAGAGCGGATGAAAGAATGGGAGAGGCTCTGTCAAGAAATTTTGCTGAAAACAAGAAAAATTTTGGAGTGAGATAAACAAGGTAAGAAAGCCTAGGAACGAATGGATTTGTCAGTTAAAAACAGAGTAGGGGAGTTAGTAGATGGGGAGCTGGAGGTATTGGGTAGATGGCGGGAATATTTTGAGGAACTTTTAAATGTCGATGAAAAAGGAGGCGGTAATTTCATGTACTGGCCAGGGAGGTACAACATCGTTTAGGAGTGAAGAAGAGCAGGATGTGAGTGTGGGGAGGTGCGTGAGGCATTACGTAGAATGAAAGGGGTAAAGCAGCTGGAATTGACGGAATCATGACAGAAATGTTAAAAGCAGGGGGGGATATAGTGCTGGAGTGGTTGGTATTTTTGTTTAATAAATGTATGAAAGAGGGTAAGGTACCTAGGGATTGGCAGAGAGCATGTATAGTTCCTTTATATAAAGGGAAGGGGGATAAAAGAGAGTGTAAAAATTATAGGGGAATAAGTTTACTGAGTATACCAGGTAAAGTGTATGGCAGGGTTATTATTGAAAGAATTAGAGGTAAGACAGAGAGTAGGATTGCAGATGAGCAAGGAGGCTTTAGAGTGGGTAGGGGATGTGTAGATCAAGTGTTTACAGTGAAGCATATATGTGAACAGTACTTAGATAAAGGTAGAGAAGTTTTTATTGCATTTATTTATTTAGAAAAGGCATATGATAGAGTGGATAGGGGAGCAATGTGGCAAATGTTGCAAGTGTATGGAATAGGTAGTAAGTTACTGAAGGCTGTAAAGAGTTTTTATGAGGATAGTGAGGCTCAGGTTAGGGTGTGTAGGAGAGAGGGAGATTACTTCCCGGTAAAAGTAGGTCTTAGACAGGGATGTGTAATGTCACCATGGTTGTTTAATATATTTATAGATGGGGTTGTAAAAGAAGTAAATGCTAGGGTGTTGGGGAGAGGGGTGGGATTAAATTATGGAGAATTAAATGCAAAATGGGAGTTGACACAGTTACTTTTTGCTGATGATACTGTGCTTATGGGAGATTCTAAAGAAAAGTTGCAAAGGTTAGTGGACGAGTTTGGGAGAGTGTGTAAAGGTAGAAAGTTAAAAGTGAACATAGATAAGAGTAAGGTGATGAGGGTATCAAACGATTTAAATAAAGAAAAATTGGATATCACATTGGAGAGAGGGATTATGGAAGAAGTAAATGTTTTCAGATATTTGGGAGTTGACGTGTCAGCGGATGGGTTTATGAAGGATGAGGTTAACCATAGAATTGATGAAGGAAAAAGGTGAGTGGTGCATTGAGGTATCTGTGGAGACAAAAACGTTATCCATGGAGGCAAAGAAGGGAATGTACGAAAGTATAGTGGTACCAACACTCTTATATGGGTGTGAAGCATGGGTTGCAAATGCTGCAACGAGGAGGAGGCTGGAGGCAGTGGAGATGTCCTGTCTAAGGGCAATGTGTGTGTAAATATTATGCAGAAAATTCGAATGTGGAAATTAGGAGAAGGTGTGGAGTTACTAAAAGTATTTGTCAGAGGGCTGAAGAGGGGTTGTTGAGGTGGTTTGGTCATTTAGAGAGAATGGATCAAAGTAGAATGACTTGGAGAGCGTATAAATCTGTAGGGAAGGAAGGCGGGTAGGGGTCGTCCTAGAAAGGTTGGAGGGAAGGGGTAAAGGAGGTTTTGTGGGCGAGGGCTTGGACTTCCAGCAAGCATGTTTGAGCGTGTTAGATAGGAGTGAATGGAGACGAATGGTTTTTGGGACATGACGATCTGTTGGAGTGTGAGCAGGGTAACATTTTGTGAAGGGATTCAGGGAAACCAGTTAATTGATTTAATTGGACTTGAGTCCTGGAAATGGGAAGTACATTGCCTGCACTTTAAAGGAGGGGTCTGAGATAGTGACAGCTGAGGGAATTTTCTCAGCTGTCGTATCTGAGCTCCTCTGCAAAG
>WNWK01014921.1:0-49619 GCA_009830355.1 Cherax destructor
TACCAACGGAAGGCCCTGCGGGAAAAAAAGAGGATGACCCAAAAGGGCGGGCCCCCATTTCATTGAGATGCAGATATTGAGACATAACAAAAACCCCCCCGGGGCCAGTGATCACGTGGTTCTGAGCTTCAAATATAGTGGTTACAAGGGGAAGGAATAAGGGAGGGCGCGAAAACAAAAACTCGAGAGGGACTACCCCCGGAGCTGAGGAACTTCCTGGGGGTTAAATGGGACAGAGAGCGGGGGAGGGAAGTCAGTAAATGAGATGATGGAATGGGGACAAGTTAAGAAGCGAGGAGGGTTTGGGCCCAAAGAGAAACAACAGAAAGCCGGATGAAACCCTTTTCCCACAAAAAAAGGTGAAGAGGCCAAAACCAAGTGTCTGAGAATGGAAGAGGTTGAAGGCAAAGGACCCGGGGGAATAAGGGAGCGTTGTAGAGCCGAAATAGATGGCAAGTGAGAAGGGGGGCCCCCAACAACAATACGAAAATGACATGGCAGAAACCAATCGCCAAGCTGCCACAGCAACATCAGGAGGAGAACAACGTTGGACCGGAATCATTGAGGAAGGAAGGAGGGGGAAAATCACAAGAAAGGGCCTTAAGTATGGGGCTCAACTTGAGATTCAAAGAGGTTTCCGGGGCAGAAGGACCCCACAAGCAGAGAGGGGGTTACATCATCAATGTTAACACAATAAATACAAACGACCCCAAGAGGTGAAGAGGCTGCTAAATAAACTAGATCCCCTCAAAGGCATGGGGCCAAACCTTCTTTGGGCCCTAGAGGGGAGTAAAAGGCACTATGTGACCCTAAAACAATCTTCAAAGCATCTATCGAAGCAGGGCGACTATTTTTGAGGATGAAACATCAAATGTGTCCAAATTTTTAAAAAAGGAGAGAGACGAAGCATTAAACACAGACCAGTGTCACTGCATTATAGTATAAGGCCCTTGGAAAAGATTATCAGGAAGGTGGAGACCACCAAGAAAAAGAGCTTATCAACGACAGCCAGCAGGTTTCAGGAAGGGAAATCCGGGTCCATCCTATTATATCGTTAGCCCAAGTAACAATTACCCTTTTCATTCCCAAAAAATTATAAAGCCCCTTGCAACCCGGAGAACCCCGCCAACCCAACCCCAGGTGAGTACACACACACACAACACAGATGATGATTGAGATTGAAGTAGAGAAGAATTCAATCGGACGAGGACCAGGCAGAACTAAAAAAAGGGTCTGGACAGGCTGAAGGCTGGTCCAGAAACTGGCTCCTGGATTTCCCAACCCCACCAAGTGCAAAGTCATGGGGGGGGGAAGAAAAAGAAGACTACAGACGGAGTAAAATCTAGGGGCCAGAGACTACAAACCTCCTCAAAAAAAAAGATCTTGGGTGATTTCCAGGGCCATCAATTGAGGAGCCCTAACCAAATAACTGCTGGCTCGGGCGCCTAGCAAACCTAAGAACAGCATTCTGGCATCTTAATAAGGGGAAACATTCAGGACCCTGTAAAACTGTGTACGTTAGGCCCATACGGGGTATGCAGCACCAGTTTGGAACCCACACCTAGACAAGCACATAAGGGAAAATAGAAAAAATGCAAAAGGTTTGAAAAGTCTAGTCCCGAAGCTAAGGGTCAAAGTCCTACGAGAAGTAAAGTAAATCGACCTGACGTCACTGGAGAACAGGAGAGATACAGGGGATATGATAACGACATATAAAATACTGGGAGGAATCGACAAGGTGGACAGGGGACAGAATGTTCCAGAGATGGGACACAGCAACAAGGGGTCACCTTGGAAGTTGAAGACTCAGATGAACACAGGATGTTAGGAAGTATTTCTTTTTTCACAGAGTTGTCAGGAAGTGGAATAGTCTGGGAAGTGATGTAGTGGAGGCAGGATCCATAATTTGCTTTAAGAAGAGGTATGATAAAGCTCATGGAGCAAGGAGAGTGACCTAGAGAACAGTGAAAGAGGCGGGCCAAGAGCTATAACCGAGCCCCGCAACCACAATTAATCGAATTAGGTGAGTACACACACACACAAACCTGAGCCCCATGGGGTCTTGAACATGGGGAGCCAAGATGATGGATGTGATACTGGAAAATCTCATGCATCAACATGTTAAGACACTACCAGAGAGAGATGAGGGTGATCCAGCAAGACTGGACCTAGTATTCACTTGAGTGTTCGGACATCGAAGATATCACGTATAAAGGCCTTGGGGCTAGTCATCATTTCGTTCTGTGTTTTGATTATATAGTTAAGCTTTCAAATGGAGAGGGAGCAGGGGAAAAGAAGGAGAAACGAAACTACAAAAATTGGGACTACACAGGCATGAGGAACTTCCTACAAGACGTTCAGTGGGAGAGAGAATTGGCAGGAGAACCAGTAAAAGAAATGATGGACTATGTGACAACAAAATGCAAAGAGGCAGAGGAGAGGTTTGTCCAAGGGGAAAAAGAAGTAATAGGAAGACCAGAACGAGTCCTTGGTTCACCCAAAGATGTAGGAGGCAAAAAATAAGTGCACTAGAGAATGAAAAAGTACAAAAGACAAAGGACCCAGAAAATAAAGAGATTAGCCGAAGAGCCAGAAACGAATATGCCCGGTAAGAAGAGAGGCTCAGCGACAATACGAAAATGACATAGCATCAAAAATCAAGTCTGACCTGAAGCTGTTGTCAAACCACTCAGGAGGAAAACAACAGTCAAGGACCAGGTAATCAGGCTGTGGAAGGAAGGTGGGAGTTCACAAGAAACGACCAAGAAGTATGTGAGGACCTCAACAGGAGATTTAAAGAAGTATTTACTGAGGAGACATGAAGGACTCGAGGAATTCAGAATAGGGAGGTATACCAACAAGTGCTGGATGAAATACACACAACCGAGGAGGAGGTGAAGAAGTTGCTATGTGAACTCGATACCTCAAAAGCGGGGACCTGACAACATTTCTCCGTGGGTCCTTAGAGAGGAGCAGAGATGTTGAGTGTGCCACTAACAAAAATCTTCAACACATCCATTGAAACTGGGCAACTACCTGAGGTGTGGAAGATGACAAATGTAGTCCCAATTTTTAAGAAAGGAGACAGACATGAGGCATTAAATTACAAACCTGTGTCACTGACGTGTATAGTATGCAATGTCATGGAGAAGATCATCAGGAGGAGAGTGGTGGAGCATCTAGAAAGACACAAGCTTATAAACGACAGCCAGCATGGTTTCAGGGAAGGAAAATCCTGTGTCACAAACCTACTGGAGTTTTATGACAAGGTAACAGAAGTAAGACACGAGAGAGAGGGGTGGATAGACTGTATTTTCTTGGACTGCAAGAAGGCGTTCGACACAGTTCCTCATAAGAGGTTAATGCAAAAGCTAGAGGATCAGGCACACGTAACAGGAAAGGCACTGCAATGGATCAGAGAATATCTGAGAGGAGGCAACAACGAGTCATGGTACGTGACGAGGTGCCAGAGTGGTCACCTGTGACGAGTGGTGTTCCACAGGGGTCAGTCCTAGGACCTGTACTGTTTTTGGTATATGTGAATGACATAACGGAAGGGATAGACTCAGAAGTGTCCCTGTTTGCAGATGATGTGAAGTTAATGAGAAGAATTAAAGCAGTCGAGGATCAAGCAAGACTACAAAGAGACCTGGACAGGCTACAAGCCTGGTCCAGTAACTGACTCCTTGAATTTAACCCTGCCAAATGTAAAGTCATGAAGATCGGGGAAGGGCAAAGAAGACCGCAGACAGAGTATAGTCTAGGTGGCCAAAGACTGCAAACCTCACTCAAGGAAAAAAATCTTGGGGTGAGTATAATAACGAGCACATCTCCTGAGGCACACATCAATCAGATAACTGCTGCAGCATACGGGCGGCTGGCAAACCTAAGAATAGCTTTCCAATAACTCTGTACACATATACGTCAGGCCCATACTGGAGTATGCAGCACCAGTTTGGAACCCACACCTGGTCAAGCACGTCAAGAAATTAGAGAAAGTGCAAAGATTTGCAACAAGACTAGTCCCAGAGCTAAGGATTGTCCTACGAAGAAAGGTTAAGGGAAATCGGCCTGACGACACTAGTGGACAGGAGGGTTAGGGGAGACATGATAACGACATATAAAATACTGCGGGGAATAGATAAAGTGGACAGAGACAAGATGTTCCAGAGAGGAGACAGAGAAACAAGGGGTCACAATTGGAAGTTAAAGACTCCTATGAGTCAAAGGGATGTTAGGAAGTATTTCTTCAGTCATAGAGTTGTCAGGAAGTGGAATAGCCTAGAAAGGGACGTAGTGTAGGCAGGAACCATACATAGTTTTAAGACGAGTTTGATAAAGCTCATGGAGCAGGGAGAGAGAGGAGCTAGTAGCAATCAGTGAAGAGGCGGGGCCAGGAGCTATGACTCGACTTCTGCAACTACAAATAGGTGAGTACAAATAAATGAGTACACACACACAAACAAGCGGGGCCAGGAGTTATCACTCGACCCCTGCGACCACAAATATGTGAATGCAAACAATACACACACCCACAGAGTTAGGCCTAGTTAGTGACCCGACGTACTTGTCTTTGTATCTGCTTTTAAACGTTTTTTAGGAAGTTTATCCATAAGATACAGACAAATTTGAGGAATTATAAAGTAAGAAAGTAAGAAGTACGAAAAGCGTGGAAAAAAAGTGAAAAAGATGGTGAAATGTGAGAAGTAGAAGACCGCGGACGTCCAGTGAATAAGGCAGTTGGTCCATGATATTAAAGTGCCAACGTCAGAAAAACTTACCTTGGTATGCGTCTGATGTATGATAGAACTAGCTCATTTCTACGGTTAGGCTAAACTTAGAGCACAGATTTTTTGGGCAATAAGGTTCCCAGTATACAGTATGAGTGTAAAACTAGGTAGGAGTCGTACTGCTGCACACAGGATGATAATAGCCAAGCAACAGAGGACATATAGAATTTGTTCTGTTCTCAGGAACGAATTGGTGACGATGGACGGAAAATTGTAGAACTTATCGTGAATGGCATAGAAGCCAGGTTTAACAAATAACAAATTGAGAAAAAAGGCAAGCGTATAAATTTGTAATAATGAGTAGGTAAGCATTGCATGCCCAGCCCTGGTTGTGTGCGGGTGCTCGTGGTGTCCTCTGGTGGCCGTATCGTGAAATTTTATTTTCACTGTCATGGAGGCCGGTTACAGGAGGAGAGTTAACACCATTGGAATTGAGGTTCTACAGGGAGCGGTGTACCCATCCAATGTGGATGTTGTTCTGCCAGCACTTCTACGTGATGTTCTAGGCGCCGACCATTCAGAACTGTACGGCATATCTTTGAATGGGGCGAGGAGACTATTTGTGAAATTTGCTTGCACGGAGGCTTACCACAGGATCGTGGATAAGTTTCAGGACAAAAGGTTGGTGGTAATGGAAGGACTAGTGGTATGTGTACGTGACATTTCAGCCACTTATAAGTGGATAAAATTGAGAACGTGCCGTTTGAGGCGGCAGAATGTGATGTCACTGAAGTCATGCGAAATATGGAATTGTTCATGCTGTAACTGTTGGACGGTGGACAAAGGGCCCTATGCTGGTATGTTGGAGGGACGTATTCGGTCAAGATGACGTTACGTCAGGCAATCCCTTCGTACGTACTAATGTCTGGTTTTGCACGCAGGTGTATGTCACTTATGTTGGGCAGGCCCGTACCTGTCGGTTATGCGACAGCAGGGGCACCTGGCGGTGGATTGTATTCGAAGGCAGACGGATGTGCGGCCAGGTGAGGAGGCTGGTGTGCGACGGAGCAGGTTTCAGCAGTTTCTACAGAAGAACAACGTGGGACGACGGAAGGAGGGCATGGTGCGTAAGTCGTGGAGTGAGAAATGGATCAGGTGGACAGGCAGAAGGAGGAGGAGGGTAAGGTGTCGTCTGAGGCATCGGTGGTGCAGAGTACCGGTCTGTTGACGAACATCAGGGTTTGCCTGGGGAGGAGGCAGAGATCTTGCAGGATTTGAGAGAGTTCATACAGGGAGATCCCTTATCGATGGAAGAAGTCTCTGCCCTGGTGCAGGGTGGGGCACAGAATGATTTTCATGTGAATGTTGTTGAGAAAGACATGTGTGGGGAAGAGAATAATGTTCATGTATCTGTGGTAGTGGCAGAGGTTCATAGGGAGGAAGAAATGGAGTTGATTGAAGAGAAAGGTGCGTCCAGGAAAAGGCCGGGAGAGGAGTCTGAGGATGACTTGTTGACGGCGGCGCAAAACCTGGGAAAAAGGTGTGGGCAGAAGTGGTTCAGGAAAAGGGCAAGATCGAAAGGTCATGGTGCTGCTGGGGTAGTGAAGGAGGATGAGAGGGTAGGAGGGGAAAGGATGGGGAGGGAATATGAAATTGGAGAAAGAGTACTGAAGCAGAAGGGCAAACCACAGTCTTATATTTCAGGTGTAACAATAAACGGAATGGCCTCAGGAATGAGGTAAAACGCAAATGGGTGGAGGTTACTTTGAAAAGGTGGAAAGTTGATGTCGTCTTTATACAGGAGCATAATTATAGGAAGGGTAATGAGATTGTGGTGAAGGGGTATAGGATTTTTGCGTGTGATGCCAGGGCGTTTAAAGGGGGTGTGTTGGTAGGAATCAGTGAGTCAAGCCCATTCACCTTGGAGTCTTGGGAGGACGTGGGAGGTAGAGTAGTTAGAGTGAACGAGGATTGGGGTGGGGTGCAGGTGAGCTTCTTGGGTGTGTATATGCCAGCCATAGGAAATAGGAGTATAAAGGATGATTTTGTTAATAATGAATTGACGTATGCTGTCCAAGGTTTCCCTCAGGTGTCTATAATTGCTGGTGATTGGAATTGTGTGATTAGGATAAGGGACGTGGAACCACGGGGAGGGTGTGTGTTGGGGTCTTTGAGGGAGTGTTGGGGCAGTGGGTGTGGTAGACGTGGTGGGGGACGTGGAGAGTTGGTGGAATACACATTTGTGAGGAATGCTTATGCGGCACGATTGGACAGAATATATGTGACGAGAGCGGTGGAAGTTCGGAGGGTGGAATGTGTAGATGTGGTTTCGGACCATAGGGTGTGTTGTTTGAAGAGGGGGGATGGGGTGGTGAGTGTGTATAAGAGTTATTGAAATTGAATACGAGATTGTTGGAGAGGAAGGGGTAGAGATGTTCGAAGAATGGTGGAGGGTGTGTGGAAGGGTGGGGGTGACGAATGGGGTTGTCAGGTGGTGGATGGAGAAGGGGAAAGAGGAAATTCGGAAGTTTTATGGGTGGGTCGTAGGGAAGAGAGCAGGAGTAGGTTTGGGTATCAGAAATATTTGGAGGGGTTGTTGCATGATTGTCAGGTGGGGGATTGGGGGGAGGAGTAAGGAAGAGGTGGTGGATTAGAGGATAGGTTACGGAATTACAAGAGGAACGTTTCATGCTTTAAGGGTTAGGAGTGGTATGGAGGAGGTATTATGGAAATAAGGCTTCGAAGGTGGTTTCTGGAATTTCCAGAAACGCAGGAGGGGATGTTAATTTCGTCTCTAAAGGTAGAAGGGGTTGGCTGGGTAACAGGAAGGGAGGGTTTTGCAAACGACGAGGGTATGGGGTACGCGGAAAGGATGGTTCCGTGGTCAATATGAAGGGAAGGTTAATCAGGTGGATAGAGATGGGTTGTTGAGGGAATAGGGAGATTATTGAGTGTGGAGGAGGACAGTGTGGGGGGCTGAGATTGTGGAGGGGGGGTATGGGAGGCGGTGAAGGATTGAGGTTAGGGAAGTCACCTGGGATAGACAGGTTGCCAGGGATCTGTATGTCACTCATTAGGAGGCTTTAAAAGGTACTAGTAGGTTGTTCAATGGGTTGAGGGAGGAGGGTTTTATAGGGGAATCTATGAGGACTGGGGTAGTAGTTTTGGTGAGGGTGATTCACCTGAGGCCTAAGTGATTATAGGGGTTTGGCTATGTTGGCGGATTACAAGATTTTCGCAAAGATATTGGCAAACAGGATCAAGAAGGGTTTAGGGGTGTTTTGCATGGGGTCAATTTGGGGTGCCTGGAAGGGTATTCATGAGGCATCGAGCATTAAGCAGTTTATTGAAGATAGCAAGAGGGGGTGCTAGGATTGGATTGGCAGAGGGCATATGACAGGGTTGATAGGGAAATGTTATTCAAAATTTTGGAGAGACAAGGTTTTGGGGCAGGGGTGGTAAGGTGGGTTGAAACATTGTATGCAGGTGGTTAATACGGTGCAGATTAATGGGAATGTGGGAAGGGCGGTGGAAATGAGGAAGGGTCTGCTGACAGGATGTCCTCTGTCCAGATCCTTTGCACTTTACAGGATCCTTTTATAGATTAGTGGAAAAGGGTTGAGTACAGGGTCTGATGGGATGGAGGAGGTAGGGGTATAATTGGCTATGTTGATGATACAACGGTGTTAGTCAGGAAGGAGTGGCAATTGAGTGTGTTGAATGGGTTGGTAGAAAAGTTTGGGAGGGGGACAGGGATGAGGTTAATAGGGAGAAGTCCAATTTATTGGAGGTTGGCAGTTGGTCTGGGGAACGTTGGAGTCGAGGAGGTGTTGGAATTGTGTGGAGATGATTAAAATATGTGGTATTGTTTTTAGTGCAGAGCGATGGTGGCGAGGGGGTGAATCAAGGATGGTAGTGGACGAGGCGATTGGGAGGATGAGGGTTGGGGAGGCGGTAAGCTGACATTAATGCAAGGGTGATAGTCATTAATGCATTGGTGTATAGCAAATTATGGTTTAGGGCGGTGGTATATCCCTCTTGGAGGTGGATGTGCAACGTTTGTTGAGTAACGTTTTGAAATTTATTTGGGGGAATGGGAGACACTGGCTGAGTAGGGAGGTCGTGGAAACAAAGACGAGGTGGGAGGGTTAGGTTGATACCATTGAGGTGTAGGTTGAGAAGTGTTTTCGTGGAGGCATGAGTATCTGATGAGGAGGGAAGGGGACGAAGAGTGGGGTTAGTAATGAAGGAGGTGCGTAGGTGGTGGGAAAGGAAGAAGTTTGTTATGTGAGAATATTTTAAGGGGTTATTGGTGATGAAAGAGCCAGGAAGAGTAAGGTGAGTAGGTTGGATAGGTTGGGAATGGAGGGAGGGTGGTGCAGGGAGTGGGGTTTATCCTCTGTATGATTGGCAGGGAATATGGAGGTGGTTTCAAGTTAAAGTTGCATCCTAGGGTGAGGAGATAGGGTATAGGTTTTGCAGGGGTTTTGGCTCTAAAGCACAATTATATATCATGGGGTTGATAAGTGAGGGTTTGTAGTAGATGTGGCGAAGTGGAAACGGCATATCACGTCGTTTATTTTTGTGGAGGATTGCAGGAGGTGAGAGAATGGTTTGGGGGTGTTACGACAGGTGGGGAAAGGAAGTTTCAGTTCTGAGGGCGCTGTGTTTGGATTTGGGAGCAGTTTTCGGACAGCATACAGGGTTTGTCTTATTTGGTATTAAATTATGTATATATTTCTTGGAGGTATAGGGACGAGGAGGAGGGCTCGATTGGGGCATTAGGAGCAGCTTTTATAGGACTAAGTGTAGGAATAGGGTTTATATGGTAGGGCGTGGAAGAGGCTTTTCGCAGGCTTATCGAGGGATGACAGTACAGTGGACCCTCGGTTAACGAATACCCGAAATCGTGCAATTATGTAAGTATAATTTTGTAAGTTCTTGTGGAAGTGTATTTTTGGGGGTCTGAAATAGACTAACCTACGTGAAATTTTTCCTTAAGGGAGTAAATTCGTTCGGTAATGGCACTTGAGCAGACTTCAGGAGTGAAGTTTTTACGAAACTCGGGGTCCACTGTATATGGGTTAAGGGAGTGGGGATGGAAAGGATTAGCATGGGTAGGGAGGGATGGGTCAGGGCGGTGCTCGAGGATAGGTTGAGGTAGAGGGAGCATGTAGATAGGGAGGGGGTTTTCAGGGGGTAGGCAGTTAGGTTGGGTGTGTGTATATCAGTGGGGAAGAGGCTGGGTGGTTTCTGCTTCAGTACTTTTCTGAGAAGGTGCTTCCATTCTGTTAGGCAGGAACGTAGAATGGATCAAAGGTGGATTCATTGTTGCGTAAGTTAAGGTATGTGAGTTATTATTGGGCTTAAAGAGGTGTGGTGATTTGACATTGTGTGAGGGTTCAGGACCTCTGAGGTACCCAAAAGAATGGTGGAGATTAGAGTGCCATAAGTTTTGGTTGGTTACAGAAATCCTGGTGGGATTGATTACTGTTTTTGTGCTGAAAATTGATTGTCATCTTTTATTTATGCCTTATGTGTACGGTCGTTATTGAAAGGTGTTAGTGGATTGTGTTACCTGAGTCTTGCGATGTAATGCAGAATGTTTTATATGAAAATTATTTTTTTGAACGTATAGTGTGTGTGTGTGGATCATAATAACATATTTAGCTGTATATGGGGTTGTTTTTCAAGTGGGGGTGGAAGTGGGGTTATTTTGGTTGTATTAAGGAAGTGTTTAGCTCTTCATGTTCATCCTTTGAAAAATTTTATGTATGTGTATATAGGTATCGTGTGCACTGTAGGTTGCAATTCATGGCCTTCTGAGAAAGGTCGTTCAAGAAATGTGTTCTTTGGTTTCTGTTACCTGTAGTTGCAGAGTATTATAGTATAAAAAATTTTGTCAGGCTTTGTGTGTGGGTCAATACTCCATATTTAGTTGTATATGGATTGTTTCCAAGGAGTGCTGGATTGTATATTGGGAAATTTAAGCTTTTAATGTTTATCCTTTGGACATTATACTTTGTGTATATGGATGCATGGTGAAAATATTTTTAAGGGATGAGGATGGAAAGGTTGTTATCAAGTATATTGTGTTTAATGTAATCCAGCATAGAGTATATATATTATTACATATACGTTTTATGTTATATGTCTCAAGTTTGTCATATTACGTGTGTTTGTTGCATTAGGGTAGCATGTTTTGTCTTATGACCTTAAACTTAAGTGATTGCACATTGGTGGAATGGTGATGTTATTGGAAGAGCTTGAGTTGTTTAGGTGAGTCAGCAGTGTATACGTAGAATTACAGGTTGGTTTTTGTATATATTTTTCTGTTCTGGCGAATGACAGGAATCTTGTTGTGTTTTGTAATATTTTTATGATAAGGTGATTTTGGTGTAGGGAAGTTACAAGATGCAGTTTTTGGCTTAGATGCAGGCTATTATGTACATGGTAATATATATGTCATGTTTTGTATTTTGTAGTTTCAATAAAATATAAAAAAAAAAAAAAATGAGTAGGTAAGAAATGAAAGTGATTTTTTTTTTTGGGGGGGAGGGGGTGAATATCGACATTGTGAAAGTTTTTTTTTTATTTTAAGAAGAGGAAATGAAACACTGGTGAATGGAAATGTTTAACTGAGAATAAAGGGCATGGAAGGAATGGTGAGCGTTGATAAATCGTATACGACAGCTGTTGGGTAATTTCAGAAAGCCCTCTAGTTTCTGCGACCTTTCAACACAGTTTAACCCAGGAAACACAAACTTCCCAGTAACTCAGCCTGACATAAGGAGACGGCGTCTTAGTGTCCCTCCTGCCATCCATAAGGAGACGGATACTCTAAGCGTGAAAACTGATTTGATAAAAAGAGAACTAGCTGTATTTCTGTGTCTTCGATATCCGATGAAACTACAGTATTGCATAACCCCAGCCCCCTGTAGATCAATTGAAGCGATAGTAATAGTATGAGTGTACTGTATAGGGTAGCACCAAAAGTGGGTTGGGCAAATGTTCTCTTAGTGGGTTGGTATTGTAAAGGAGCTGGCAAGTATGGGTCAACAGCCCTACTACAGTGTTCCTTCTTTCGTATGTTCTTATGTATACGTTTCTAATACCATTAATTATTTAGATTTGAAGTGAATCAGAAGACGTTTTCACAATTTATTATGAAACCAGGCTGCCTCTCGTATTTTGTATTTCCCGCCAAGGCACGAAGCACCTGAAACACCATAAATCAACTTCAGGGTTTCTGGTAGGTCGTTCTACCAGGATCCGCAAGTCTAGCCACTAGGCACAGCACCCCTTGGTTGACAACCAAGTCTTTCACAGGTACAGGCGGTTTCATCTGTAGGCTGGCATCCTCCTTGGCCAGGAAGCGGAGAACTGGTTACCAAACTGGGTCTCGACTTTGGGCTGTCTCTAGATCCTCAACGGAGAAAGAGTTGTTAGAGCTAACAAAAGAGATATGCCTCCACAGAGAATCGGTAACAGAGTTCTGCTTAACAGGAACATAGATCTTGATGGGATATTGGTGGATAATATATGGAAAATTACTCAAGGGCTAGACAATGGTTAATTTCTTGAGTTCTGTTACTGAGTAGGTTCTCTCGACTTTGGTAAGAAGACAACTTGCGTCGGGTACTTACCATTTTACTCTTGCGACAATCACATGGACACTAATATCCCAATTTCTGCAATACAAATGGCAAATTATAGCATAAATAACCTTAAACTAATTTAAACGTTCCATTAAAAAACCAGCTTTGAAGCCAAACTGAAGAATCATTCTCATGTTAGTTCAGTGAGACCAATTTCCTAAAATACACCAGGACAGTAAGTTATCATCAGGTGAAGCTAATTGTAAGAGGCATTCAGAAATTATCGCATAAATTTCAATATTTCAATTTTCCCAGATTCATTCGTGAAAAAACAAATTGGAACAAGAGGTCAAAATCGGTCCAAATTTTTCTCAAAGTAAGATTTACCAACGTTCAAGGATGAGATAAGTATGAATGTAAGTAATTAAATAAGCGTGATTTAAACTTTGAGAACTTAACAATTTTTTTTTTAACAATGGTTTTGAGGGAACACAAGTGTTATGTCTTCATGAAAGTCAGTTGTTTACATTTAACCTAACAAAATCCAATGAAGTAATTTATTCATGATCAGAAGATACATTCTGCAGTTATTTCTCAGAAATCGGTTTTGTTATTAAAATTGGCGTAATTAAACTTACCCTAAAATCAAAGCAAACCTTACTTTGAGGGAAACGTCATCATTAAAAGTTTAAAACTGGCCAGAAAAAGTATTTTTGCAGTTATTCCACAAAATATAACAAAATTTGCACCAGCACGACCTCAACCCCAAATACGTTTTACCCAGTTTCTTAGATGAATCAGCTATTAAAGATTAACGCTATTCAGAATCATTTTACTTTAATCAGGGGAAACAGTAAACCGGTAAAGGTCATGTAGTGCTTGTGGAATAAGAGTCAGTCAGAGTCGATCACAGGAAGGCAGGATAAGTTCAGTTCCTGGAATCAAGAGACCATCACCAGCATCAAGGCAAAATAATTCATATTGTAAAATAATACTCTACAATTTTTAGAGATTGACAAAGATAAAGTCAACATACTTCAGTCTTCGTCTTAGTAGGTTATATGAGTATTAAAATTTTGAAGACTATCAAAATAGGCTTTCGTTATTATGTACAGTGTACAGTGACAGTGTACAGTGACAGTGTACAGTGACAGTGTACAGTGACAGTGTACAGTGACAGTGTACAGTGACAGTGTACAGTGACAGTGTACAGTGACAGTGTACAGTGACAGTGTACAGTGACAGTGTACAGTGACAGTGTACAGTGACAGTGTACAGTGACTGGAACAATACGCAGTGGTCCAAGACTTACCGGAACGTATTAATAAGGTTCATTCTCCGATGTGGTGGTTATTTGTTAATTCTTCCAAGAATCATCACCTAGTAATAGTTGATCAAAGTTAAAAAACTTGAAGTTGATCGGATAAGGCGTGTGGAAGTTATAAACGAAAGACTTGGAGGACGTTAGTTGAAAAATATGAACACAATAGCTAAAAATGTTCCGGCTCAGGAATTAAGTTGTTCAATATTTAAGGGTTTGCTCAGCTTGTGAAAAATGAAAACGGTTTTTCATTTTATCCTTCCTCCTACTTCACTTTTTAAATTTCCTTATAACATATTAAATGCAGACTAAGATTCTAGAAACAGTTGACATGTGCACATACAATATTCAATCCTGGAATGCCTAAATAACTTCCAAAAATCTGCGATTTGGCTTTATATGTAAAAAAAAAAAAATTGCCTCCTAATTCGTCGACAACAGAGAGTGAAATTCAGGTGTGAAGGAGCACATATAAATTTATATGTATAAATAAATGTAGAAAATAGTGTGAAAATTTTGATTCTCGTTTAATTATGTTAAAATATTTGAGTCTGCCTCTTCTGAATGACTTAAGTATAAACTTAACAGCTCATGGGTCTTACAGCTATGGTAGTACCCCTTATACGGACAAATTTATCAGTGTACTAAATTAGCTTATAAAACGTAGTATTGATAGATTTCGTGCGGTAACTGAACAATGCCTCTTATGATCGGCTTTAAATTTTCAGCTCTTGTATGTTTTCCAGAGAGCAAGATTCGCGCTGTTACTGGGCTCCAATTTTAATAAATATATAGCGAAACGTATTTCCATTCAATAACAAACTCTTCTCACGGACTGAAATTATTAATGATGATGTATTTTATAAGAAGGAAGACACCCCATAAGCTTAGACTGTTTAGGTGAAAAAAATGTATATATTTTAATGAAACTGTTAAAAAAGTTGGAATCCTTGGATTCAGAGCAATTAATGTAGAATGCCTTTTTTTTGATAGTCTTCAAACTTTCGTAAGTTTTTTTATTATTATTAATAAAAAAGCTTTGCTTTCGCTCTGAGCTTAGTTAATTTTAAATTATTATTTTTATTAAATAAATTGGTTCAAATGTAATAAGTACAGAATACCTCTTCTGGTAGGCTGAATTCAAACACTTAAATGTTAAATATCTTAACTAAAAATATATATTTTTGAATTTAGGTATTTTCTCGGTACTTTCTGGTCAATTTTGTATATTTTTAATCAAATTAAACTTTCTTGAAAAAAACAAATATATTTTTTCTTACAGGATTTTAAAGATTTTTTAACAGATTATAACTATTTAAGTTTCATGAGTTTAGTAAACTTACAAGAACTGCGTGAAGTGATGCCTGAATCGCCCCATAGGTCAGTGAAGTTAGCCTCCTCAAGGAGAGAGAAAACATAATTTTTTCCACATATACTCATGAAAGACGTAGAAATAAAGACCGTAAAGTCTCCTCCGTCCGCCTGCAGCATCCCACCGTGTTTTGATCGCAGAACAACTATCTTGTGAGAGCAACAAACTAGATGCTAAGTAGACCTTCTAGTACTCTATGGAGATATCTGTACTAATAGATGTTGCAGTTTGTACCACACATATATACTCCCACATACACAGACACACACACACACACACACAGTGTAGTGGGGGCAGGATCCATACATAGCTTTAAGAAGAGGTATGATAAAGCTCATGGAGTGGGAAGAGTGACCGAGTAGCGACCAGTGAAGAGGCGGGGCCAGGAGCTGTGAATCGACCCCTGCTACACAATTAGGTGAGTACACATACACACACACACAGAAATAAATACAAACACCCACACACACACACACACACACACACAAATAAATACAAACACACACACACACACACACACACGGAGGCAAACTCCATACACAGTTTGAATAGGTACGACAGCGTTCACGTTGTCAGAACATCAAGAGAAGTCGGTCCACTACAATCGCAAACACAAATCGTCGAGCACCTACGCGCACGCACAGTGGAAGTAGGATCCACACACAGCTTTAAGGAGGGGTATGACAAGGGTCTTAGAGCAGGGAGTGGACTTATTAGCGACCAACGAAAAGGCGGGGCCGAGAACTGCAACCACAAATAGGTGAGTAGAAATAGGTGAGTGCACACACACACACGCACGCAGGGGCCAGGAGCTATGAATCGACCCCTGCAACCACAACTAGGTGAGTACACACACGCACACACATACAAACTTTAACTGAAGATTTTAGAGGCCGTTATCCATCACGGGTGTCAGTGAGGCTTTAGTACTTCAGGTGTTTACCTACGTGTAACAACCAGCCCAGTGTTCCTTGTAAGCCTTCTGCTAGATTCGCAAAGTTTTCGAATAGTTTTGGTATTCATGCCATAAAAACTCTTTGTCGCAGTATAACTATCATTTTCTTTTCCATAACTAGATTCTTCATGCAACCTGTCCTCTCCTCACGTGTATTTTGAGAGCAGATTTGACCATCTTGCGAAATTCGTGGAGACAACGCACTGCCACAAATGTCAGTTCCGAATTTCTTTTTCTATTTTCCAAGAAATACGTTTATTATGGGATTATTTAACCTGCTCTACTGCAGCCTAATGCATTCTAAGCTGCCCCTAAAATAAACTGGTAACATAGGCTAGGATTTTAGGAATTTGAAAGTGAAATTATGGTTAACAATTATCTGTCATTAGTCATCAAATATATATACACACACACACACCCACACCCACAGGAAGTGGAATAGTCTGGGAAGTGATGTAGTGGAGGCAGCATCCTTACATAGCTTTAAGAAGAGGTATGATAAAGCTCATGGAGCAGGAAGAGTGACCTAGTAGCGACCAGTAAAGAGGCGGGGCCAGGAGCTTTGACTCGACTACTGCAACCACAATTAGGTGTGTACACACACACACATAGAAGACGGGAGAGAGAGGGGTATGCGTTGACTGCATCTTCTTGGACTGTAAGAAGGCTTTCGACACAGTACTACCATACAAGAGACTGGTATAAATGCTAGATGAGCAGGCAGGAATAACAATAAAAACAATGAAATGTATCAGGAAATTCCTAAGCGGCAAGAAACAACGAGTGATGGTACGTTACGAAGTGTCAGAGTTTGTGTCGAGTGCGGTTCCACAAGGGTCAGTTCTTGGCCTGGTGCTATTTCTTGAGAATGACATAATGGAAGGGATAAATTCAGAGGTGTCTCTGTTTGCAGACGACGTAAAGTTAATGCAGGGATTTCAAGCGGACGAAGATCAGGTAAGACTACGAAGATATCTGGAAAAGTTGCAAATCTGGTCCGACAAATAGTTCCTGGAGTTAAACCCCACCAACTGCTAAATCATAAAACTTGGGGAAGGACAAAGAAAACCGCAGACGGAGTACATGTTCAGCGGCCAAAAGCTGCAAACCTCACACAATGAAAAGGATCATGGGGTTATCATCATGCTGAGCACATCCCCTGAGGCGCACATCAACCAAATAACTGCTGCAGCATATTGGCGCCTGGCTAACCAAAGAACAGAGTTTCGTCATATAAATAAGGAGTCATTCTCGACACTGTACACAGTGTACGTCAGGCCCATATTGGAGTATACAGCACTAGAAAGGAACCCAAACCCTTGTCACACACGTCAAGAAGTTAGAGAAAGTATAAAATCTTCCAACTAGACTAGTCCTGGAGTTACAGGATATGTCCTATGAGAAGAGGTTAAAAGAACTCAACTTGACGACACTGGAGGACATGATAGGGTGGGCATGACTAGGTCACAGGGCCAGAATGTTTCAGAGATGGGACACAGGACAAGGGGGCACAATTAGAAGTTGAAAACTCAGATGAACCATAGGTATGTTAGGGAGTATTTCTTCAGCCTTAGAGTTGTCAGGAAGTTGAACAATCTGGAGAGTGAAGTAGTGGAGGCTAAATCCATACATAGCGTGAAGTACGATAAGGCTATTGGAGCAGGGAGAGAGTGGACCTAGTAGGAACCAGCGAGAAGGCGGATCCAGGAGCTATTAGTCAATACCTGCATCCACATATAAATGAGTACATATTGGTGAGTACTGAATGTGGGCTGACTCCCTCCTCCCTCAAACATTCAAACATCAACAAATGAACTAAATCGCAAATTATTTAAATGTTGCAGTAAAATCTCTCTCTCTCTCTCTCTCTCTCTCTCTCTCTCTCTCTCTCTCTCTCTCTCTCTCTCTCTCTCTCTCTCTCTCTCTCTCTCTCTCTCTCTCTCTCTCTCTCTCTCTCTCTCTCTCTCTCTCTCTCTGACACACACACACACAGACACACACATACCTGATCCGACGACACTGGAAGACAGGAGAGATAGGGGGATATGATAACGACATATAAAATACTGAGAGGAATTGACAAGGTGGATAGAGACAGGATGTTCCAGAGATGGGACACAGAAACAAGGGGTCACATGAATCAGATGAATCAGATGAATCACAGGGATGCTAGGAAGTATTACTTCAATCACAGAGTTGTCAGGAAATGGAATAGTCTGGGAAGTGATGTAGTGGAGGCAAGATCCATACACAGCTTTAAGAAGATGTATGATAAAGCTCATGGAGCAGGAAGAGTGACCTAGTAGCGGCCAGTGAAGAGGCGGTGCCAGGAACTGTGATTCGACCCCTGCATACACACAGTCTCATAGTACCCTTCTGAGCCTCCCATTGTACTCTGCCAGGTCTCCCACTTCCCCAGTCCCCTTCAACCTTCATAACTTCAGTTTTCGAAAAACGGAAGGTATGGTGCACCAAAACTGAAGGTATGGTACACCAAAACTGTAGGTATGGTGCACCAGTGCAGAAGCAATAACGAAAAAGTGTAAGGATTGGCACAAAAGTGTCATGGAGGCATCCCTAGACATTATAACACTCACGGAAACCAAGCTCACAGAAATGATAACATTCGCAAACTTTCCAACTGGATATCAGTTCCTGAGGAAAGATAGGGAGGAATAGAGGGGAGTGGAGGAGTTTCACCGCTCGTCGAAAACCAGTGGATTTTTGAGGAATTGGAAGAAGGGAACAGAAGGGAAGCAAAGGATTACATAGGAGGAACACTTTGAGTGGTGATTGCAGTGATGTTCAACCCAACACTGAATAGCAGGAGGCCAGACAAGAATATGATTAGAGCAACAGAGCAATGGTTGATACACTAGCTGAGGTGGCCAAAAGGGCCGACAAGGGCAGGGCAGAGTTTCTAGTTGTGGGTGATTTCAATCACAAGGAGAATGACTGGGAAAACCTAGAGCCACATGGGAGACCAGAAACGTGGAGGGCTAAGATGATGGAGAGCATACTAGAAAACCTCATGTATCAACATGTTAGGGACACTACCAGAAAAAGACAGAAGAGGATGAACCAGCAAGACTGGACCTCATATTCACATTGAGTAGTTCAGAAACTGAGGACATTACACATGGAAGGCTCTTTGGAGCTAGTAATCACGTGGGAGAAACCAAACTGCAAAAGAGGTGACTACACAGGCATGAGAAATTTCCTGCAAGGTTCAGCGGGAAAAAGAACGGGTGTGAAAATCAGTAAATGAAATGATGGAATATATGACAACAAAATGCAAGGAGGCAGAGGAGAGGTTCGTACCCAAAAGCAAAAGAAACAATGGAAAGACGACAACGAGTCCTTGGGTCACCCAGAGATGTAGAACAGCCAAAATTAAATGCGCTAGAGAATGGAAAAGAATAGAACACAAAGGATCCAGGAAAATAAGGAGATAATTCGAAAAGCTTGAAACCAATATGCAGAGATAAGGAGGGAGGCCAAGCGGCAATTGGAGAATGACATAGCATCGAAAGTTAAATCTGACCTAAAGCTGTTGTCTAGCCACATCAGGAGGAGAACAGTCAAGGACCAGGTAATCAGGCTAAGGAAAGATCACAAGAAACGACAGAAAAGAAAGTGAAGAGCTAAACACGAGATTAAAGGAAGTATTTTCAATGGAGACAGAAAGGACTCCAGTAAGCAGGAATGGTAGGGTACACCAGCAAGTGCTGGACACAATACACACAACCGAGGAGGTGGTGAAGAGAAATGGAGCAGAGGCGCTGTGTGTTCTGCTAACAACAATCTTCATCACTGTCTGTGGCATGGAAGACAGCAAATGTAGTCCCATTTTTTAAGAAAAGAGAAAGACAGGAAGCATTAAACTACAGACCAGCGTCACTGACATATAAAATATGCAAACTCATGGAGAAGCTTATCAGATGAAGAGTGGCAGAACACCTAGAATGGAATGAACTTATACACGATAAAAAGCTTTCGACACAGTTCCAAACAAGATATTAGTGCAAGAACTAGAGGAGCAGCCAGGTATAACAGGAAAGGCAAAACAATGGATCAGAGAATACCTGACGAGGTGTCAGAGTGGGCGCCTGTGACGAGCGGGGTTCCAAAGCTGTGAATCTTGGGGCCGGTGCTGTTGTGGTTATAAGGCAGATGTAAGTAGTCCACCCTGTGTTAGGTGTAAGAGTGATGTGGGTGATGTTCACACCTGTGTGAAATGTTGCCGTGATTACCAAGCAGGTGGTGTTCAAACCTGTATAATGCGCCCTCGTCGCTACGATGTATTTTGTGTTCACACCTGTACAAGGTGCTATCGTTGCTACGAGGCAGCTGTTACTAGTGTTCATATGTACGACGCTATCGTGGTTGTGAAGACGTTACAGGTATTCTCATCTGTACAAAGAATTATTCTGTCTGCGAGGGAGATATTGTTAGGGCTCACGTAAATACCACACGCCATCGTGGTTACGAAGCGAGAAATATTAATTTTGCAGATATTTGAAGACAAGAATTTTACAATAAAAATTATATTCTTTTTTAACTAGCATGCACAACCACCCTTAAAGTCGGTGAAGATAAAAACGGGATATTACAAAAGGAGTCAGCCATAAAACCAACTTCAAAATTTTGATTAAAAAAGTGGCATGGAATACGTTGTTTTATTAAGGTGGCGTCGCAAAAAAGTTAAAGAGATTTTGAAAAGGAAGGAATATTACAATATACCCAGCGAGAATATTTGTTGAAGAATATCCTTGAAAATGATATAAGAGGGCGAGGAGGAGTGGGAGGAAGAGGAGAAGGGGAAAGAGAAGGAATAAGAGGAGTAGGAAATGCAATAGGATGAGCAAGAGGTAAGTTAGATTAATAGCTTAAAAATAATTCAGATATAAAGCTTGTAATATTAAACAGAAGACAGCAGAGTGCTAGACGAAGAGTCGGAATGTGTGCTGTCTGAGGGAGTAAAGTGCTACCCTGGAGTAAGTAAAGTGCTACCCTGGAGTAAGTAAAGTGCTACCCTGGAGTAAGTGAAGTGCTACCCTGGAGTACCCCATCTCAGAATACCCGGATCATCACTGTAAGATGGGAATTCAAACTGATTTATATATGACGTTTCTGTGTTGTGGTTATGGCAGTACCAAGGTACGAAGGTTACAGTCAGAGGTTAATCTGAATGATGCATGAAGTGTTTTTTCACTTCAGTCACAAAGTCTTTCAGACTATTTAAATTATGCCTAAAAAAAATCATGTGAAACTGGATAGTAAAATAATCGTCATTGTCAGGCGGCGTAGTAAGTCAAAATGGCCACCTCATGTGAATAGGTTATACTTTTTGCCTTCTACTCAATTCAATATTACAAATACGTTAAAATGTTTTTCTGTTTGAAATTACCTTGCCAACGAGGTATGAACGATCCTTTAAGACCAATTTTCACAATTTAAACACAGTTTTTTAACGTAATTGTAAATAGGTTAATATATGTTATTAACTATTCTTACTTGCAATGTGTTAAATTGTTTAAAAACGTCTTTTATTGATGTACTTAGTGCATTAATATTAACTTTGTTTGTGTGTTACAGAGGCTTTGTCCAGTCAGTGATCATGTTATCTACGATGGATGACTGAGAAAAATGTTTGCGAAGCTAAGTAAGTAGGTAAATAAGTAAGTAAGTAGGTAAGTAAGTAAGTAAGTAGGTAAGTAAGTAAGTTTATTCAGGTATACACAAATACAGTTACATAGATAATCATACATAGCAGCATATGTGTAGAAAACCTAAGATAACTCAAAAAAATCAGACAGTGTTCATGTTAATGAAGATGATGTGGTGTCTTCTTGGACTAAAAAAAAAGTGTAATGGGAATCGAAAAAGCGTGTAAAGATATTAAACTATACGAGTTTCGTGTTATTGTTTAGCGCAGAGTTCAGAGGAAATGTAGGGCGCGATTTTTGAACCTTAAACCTTATTGTAGCCAGCTGGCCCATTGGTTAACGCGTCGGTCCGGAGTTTTATGACTCTCTGACCGAGTGTTCTAGCCCCACCCGTGGTATGGTTTGTTTGCAATCGTGTCATTACGATTTCGTAAGTCATACAGTATTCCTCGGGTCTTAAGATCAAGTGAAACATCTTTTGCATCTTAAAGTACTTTTCTATGGTGTTCAGATAACTTCGATTTATAGAGAAAGAAAGTGAAACGTTTGGTTTAAATTACGAACATCTAGTTTCCACTCATGATATTAACTGTGTGAGAAACGGGCTGAAAAGGTAAGACGACGCATTCACTCTGTTTCCGGTCTGCATGTTGCAGTTGCTATCGTAAACAACGTATTTTTGTCATTCGAAATTGTAAAGAAATTCTTAGCCAACTTAATGACATCCCTGGTGATCAAGCAGGTTGTCCAGAGGAGAAAGTGCGTCATACTGCATTCTTTCAAGTTGCAAAATACTTTGAAGAAAATGAAGAGGAACTTTTGAAAATGAGCTGGTTAATGAAACAAAATAATATCTACCCAAAGACAGAGACAATGAACCGTACAATGTAAAGTTTATGGAGGAAAAGATAAGGGAACATTTAGGAAATGATACAACCATAGGTACAATGGCTGGAACATCAGATATTGCTAAATCTAAAACTTCAGCTGCTAGAATTCCAAAAGATTATCACAATTATACATACGTAGATGCGGAAGAGGACTAGTACAATTTCAGCCGCAGTTGAAATTATTCGAAATGTTGTTAAGGATATTGCAATCGATCCTGCTACATACACTTTAGTCGAAGATATTTGTAATGTTGAAAGTTATGTAATTACCTCCCTGAGACCTTACGAATCCCATTAATTACATTTGTTACAGGAAAAACTAAAAAAAGCAAAGAGGCTCCAGTAGGTCAGGCGATTATATACGCCCTCTGGTTTTTTCTGCCACCATTACAGTTATGGTTAGGGGTACAATTACATAAAAACACAAGTTTGAGATTTGTGGTTGACACAAGGCATCACAAGGGGTTCTCAGGTTCACATGTAGAGGTACAGTGTTCAGATGTAGTATCCGCGGGTGCTGACAGTTCTGGTCAATATGCAGGAGACAACATAGGCCACATGTTATTACAATTGATGGCGATAGAATATTTCATGATATGGATTTAATAACAGCTGTCACACCTGCAGCAAAAACATAAACAATGATTAAAGAATTTGAACTGATGCATCTGGGAAGTATACTATCAAACTTAATCCGTCAGAAACTAGCGGGATGAGGTTCTTAAAATCTTAAATCACTAAATAATTCAATATTCGGACCTCGCTACTAACTTTTATTTTTACTTTTTTTTTATTAACACATTGGCCGATTCTCACCAAGGCAGAGTGGCCCGATAAAGAAAAGCATTCATCATTATTCACTCCATCACTGTCTTGCTTTTATATCCTATGGAAAATTTCACTTCTTCTAAGAACATCAATTCCTTATTGACATGGCATATGCCATTTACTTTATGGCATATGCCAGATTTCACTTGAGGGCTATATATGAAACCTGCTTCTTATCATCTTCTATATTTTGTTTCTGATCAGAATAGCAGATATGGACCGATTCCTGTTCACACATTTGATCAGCCTCTTTTCTTTAAAGCTCTAGATATATTAATAATTAAACACAAAAGAAAACACTAAAGAAAGGTATATTTAGACTTGGTGGCATGCATGCGAGGAGCTTTCTAGGTTGTGGTGGATTTTTATTGACTGGCGCTGGGATAGATGAAGTTCAAGAATTTACGCTGGAAGTTCTGTGAAGTCCATACAGTCAGGAAAAGCGATTGCAAGGACCTTTCGTGGCTATGTTGTTATGTATTCTGTGCTCAGCACAGTTCTAGCAAGGAAAGTACTATGTACGCAGGAAGAGGGAGGTAGAGACGATTTAAGAGAATCCTGTTCGTTATCTGATGGCCCACTAACTGGTGAAATCTCTCTTGAAGATTTTCTCTAAAATTTTTCCAACGAATTACGTCCAAGCTAAACAATCTCACAGATGAGTTGAAAACATATAGGACTGCTGGATTATGACTACTATATAAGGTATGGATATAGATGCTGAGAAACTACATTGAAGCAGAACGAACTGGAAGGACCCAAGGACCCCAATAGAGTTTACCTGGAGAGAGTTCCAGGGGTCAACGCCCCTGCGGCCCGGTCTGTGACCAGGCCTCATGTTGGATCAGAGCCTGATCAACCAAGCTATTACTGCTGGCCGCAAGCAGTCCAACGTACGAACCACAGCCTGGCTGGTCAGGTACCGACTTTAGGTGTCTGTCCAGGGCCTGCTTGAAGATAGCCAGGGGTTTGTTGGTAATCCCCCTGATGTATGCTGGAAGGCAGTTGAACAGTCTTGGGCCCCTGACACTTATTGTGTTGTCTCTCAACGTGCTAATGGCACCCCTGCTTTTCATTGGGGGGATGTTCCATCGCCTGCCGAGTCTTTTGCTTTCGTAGGGAGTGACTCTCGTGTGCAAGTTAGGTACTAATCCCTCGAGAATTTTCCTCGTGTATATAATAATGTATCTCTCCCGCCTGCGTTCTAGAGAGTACAGGTTTAGGAACTTCAAGCGTTCCCAGTAATTGAGATGGTTTATCGCAGTTATGCGTGCCGTGAAGGTTCTCTGTACATTTTCTAGGTCAGCAATTTCACCTGCCTTGAAAGGTGCAGTTAGTGTGCAGCAATATTCCAGCCTAGATAGAACAAGCGACTTGAAAAGTGTCAACATAGGCTTGGCATCCCTGGTTTTGAAGGTTCTCATTATCCATCCTGTCATTTTTCTAGCAGATGCGATTGCTACGGTGTTATGGTCCTTGAAGGTGAGATCCTCTGACATGATCACTCCCAGGTCTTTGACATTAGTTTTTCGCTCTATTGTTTGGTTGGAATTTGTTTTGTTCTCCGATGAGATTTTAATTTCTTCACGTTTTCCATATCTGAATAATTGATATTTCACATCATTGAACTTCATATTGTTTTCTGCAGCCCATTTAAAGATTTGGTTTATGTCTGCTTGGAGTCTTGCAGTGTCTTCAACGGTGGACACTGTCATACAGATTCGGGTGTCATCTGCAAAGGAAGACACGGCACTGTGGCTTATATCCCTGTCTATGTCCGATATGAGGATGAGGAACAGGATGGGAGCGAGTACTGTGCCTTGTGGAACAGAGCTTTTCACAGTAGCTGCCTCAGACTTTACTCTGTTGACTACTACTCTTTGTGTTCTACTTGTTAGGAAATTATAGATCCATCTACCCACTTTTCCTGTTATTCCTTTATTACGCATTTTGTGTGCTATTACACCATGGTCACACTTGTCAAAGGCTTTTGCAAAGTCTGTGTATATAACATCTGCATTTTGTTTGTCTTCTAGAGCATCCAGAACCTTGTCGTAGTGGTCCAGTAGTTGGGACAGACAGGAGCGACCTGCTCTAAACCCATGCTGCCCTGGGTTGTGCAATTGATGGGTATCTAGATGAGTGGCGATCTTGCTTCTTAGAACTCTTTCAAAGATATTTATGATATGGGACGTTAGGGCTATTGGTCTGTAGTTCTTTGCTATTGCTTTACTGCCGCCTTTGTGGAGTGGGGCTATGTCTGTTGTTTTTAGTAACTGCGGGACGACCCCAGTGTCCATGCTCCCTCTCCATAGGATGTTAAAAGCACGTGATAGGGGCTTCTTGCAGTTCTTGATGAACACGGAGTTCCATGAGTCTGGGCCTGGAGCGGAGTGCATGGGCATGTCATTTATTGCCTTTTCGAAGTCATTTGGCGTCGTGGTGATGTCAGAAAGGCATGCGTCTGCCAAGTTCTGTGGCATTCTCATAAAAAATTAATTTAGGTCTTCGACTTTCAGTCTGGTTAGCGGCTCGCTAAAAACTGAGTCATACTGGGACTTAGGTAACTCACTCATTTCCTTGCTGTCATCTGTGTAGGACCCATCCCGTTTTAGTAGGGGCCCAATACTGGATGTTGTTCTCGGCTTTGATTTGGCATAAGAAAAGAAATACTTTGGGTTTCTTTCAATTTCATTTATGGCTTTTAGTTCTTCCCGCGTTTCTTGATTCCTGTAAGATTCCTTTAGTTTTAATTCGATGTTTGCTATTTCTCTGACCAGCGTCTCCCTATGTATTTCAGATATATTGGCCTCTTGTAGTCGCTCCGTTATTCTTTGCCTTCGCCTGTATAGGGAGCGCCTCTCTCTTTCTAGTTTACATCTTCTCCTTCTTTTCCTTAAGGGAATTTGCCTTGAGCAAACCTCAAGTGCCACAGAGTTAATTTGTTCTAGACATAGGTTAGGATCCGTGATGCTTAGGCTATCTTCCCAGTTTATATCATTTAGGACTTGGTTTACTTGGTCCCACCTTATGTTTTTGTTATTGAAGTTGAATTTGGGGAAGGCTCCCTCGCGGCTGATCATATTTTGTCGATCTGGGGCTCCCCGCATGCATGTCTGGACATCTATTATGTTGTAATCTGAGTATATTGTTTTTGATATGATGACATTTCGTATCAGATCATCATTGTTGGTGAAGATAAGGATCAGCGTATTCTCTAATCTTGTGGGCTCTACTATTTGCTGGTTTAAGGTGAATTTGGTGCAGAAATTTAAAAGTTCATGTGTGTGCGAATTTTCATCAGAGCTGCATCCTGGTGTTATCTCTGCTACCACATTGTTTGCAATATTCCTCCATTTTAGGTGCCTTAGGTTGAAATCCCCCAGGAGCAAGATGTTGGGGGCAGGAGCTGGAAGATTTTCCAGACAGTGGTCAATTTTTAGAAGCTGTTCCTGGAATTGTTGGGACGTTGCATCCGGAGGCTTGTATACAACTACGATGACCAAGTTTTGATTCTCGATCTTTATTGCTAATACTTCAACTACATCATTTGAGGCATTTAGTCGTTCTGAACATATAAGTGACTCTGTGATATACAGACCAACCCCCCCTTTTTGCCTGTTCACTCTGTCACACCTGTATAGGTTGTAGCCCGGGATCCATATTTAATTGTCCAAGTGATCTCTTATGTGGGTCTCTGTGAAAGCCGCAAACATAGCATTTGACTCTGTAAGCAGTCCACGGATGTAAGGTATCTTGTTGTTTGTTGCTGGCTTTAGACCCTGTATATTTGCAAAGACGAATGTCGTTGGATTGGTGGTATTGGTGGTATGGGGGGGGGTTGTCTTTTTTTCCTGGCACTAATATCTGTTGTGTTGGAGTGGAGGTCATTGACTGATTCCACTCCAGAAATTATTGCAGTTGGTGTACGATTTCTGTCATTTCCTGCCAGCTGTCACTTTGTCCGACTTTTTAGGGGGTTAACCTACGTAATTTACACATATGATACTATGTATAATAATTTGTGTAACGTGTGTGTACCAGTACCTAAATAAACTTACTCTCATTTTTTGACGCCACTGGTCATAATCTGAATGTCATTCCTGCATGACTATACTTACAGATAATGACTGAACTCGAAAATACCGCTCCTGAAGTATATAATGTATTCAGCAGAGGGCTACATGGTCGAAGGAGCGACAAATTTTGGTGAGGCTCGCCGGCAAGCCTAATAATTGAACAGGTTCTGATGAGAAATGTCAGAAAATATTGTGGGTTGTCAAATGGACGTGGAATGAATGAACAACTAAATAACTCCATACAGGAATTTTCAGGTGTCTGTTCCACAAGGAGTGAGTAAGTAAGTTTATTCAGGTATACACATATACAGTTACATAGATTATCATACATAGCAGCATGTGTAGAAAACCTGGGATAACCCAAAAAAGTCAGACATAGTGACTTATTTCCATTGGGGTCCTTTACAATGAAGACACATAGTTTTTTAATTTGTAGAACAGCCAGATATTTTCCACTGGGAAAACAATCTTCGAAATATAGTCATTGGTAATATTTCTGACAAAGAAAACCCACATATGGCTGAATATATTGACAAGAGTGTACTGGATGAAATGACTGACGAGACGATTACTGAGTTCACGTGCTAAAAGGAACAAACAAATTAAGCCAATCAAAACTGTGCATGTTGTTCAAGAAAAACAGGAATCATTCGTTACAGAACCTGAACTCTTGTTCCAGCAGCTGTGGCTCTGAGCTCAAACAAGTGGTCTTTATCTCCAGGAATTGTTCGTATAAATTATGCATGCTTCCAGCTTCCAGTTTCCAGCTTCCAGCTTCCAGTTTCCAGAGATGGACTTGGAAGATTAGTGAAGCTTATCGTTTTCGTTAAATTTAAAAAATAAAATATTATCAGGTGTTATTGCACAAAATAACAACAGTGTTATTGTATATTATAACAAGATTTGTTATAATGTATATTTGTATAATATAACAAGTGTTTTTTTCTACAATATAATAAGTGGTTTTCTACAATGTAATAAGTGGTTTTCTACAATATAATAAGTGGTTTTCTACAATGTAATAAGTGGTTTTCTACAATGTAATAAGTGGTTTTCTACAATGTAATAAGTGGTTTTCTACAATATAATAAGTGGTTTTCTACAATGTAATAAGTGGTTTTCTACAATGTAATAAGTGGTTTTCTACAATGTAATAAGTGGTTTTCTACAATGTAATAAGTGGTTTTCTACAATGTAATAAGTGGTTTTCTATAATATAACATCAGTGTTTTTAACAACATTAACTTACTGGGAATAACATTAATTATGTTAGAGTGAAATACTGTGGCTCATTGGAAACATAATTTTTATATCAGATTTATCAAAAAATTCGTGAAAAAAATACCATTTAACACATTGCAGTAAAAATAATTCATAAAAATACATTAATTTATTCAAAATAACAGAAAAAAATTTTGAATTGCGAAAAATTTGTCCTTCAATAATGTTTTAATATCACAAAACTATTTGTAATATTAATATTTAATGTATTTGTAATATTATTTTTTAATGTATTTGTAATATTAATTTTTAATGTATTTGTAATATCAATTTTTAATGAATTTGTAATATTTATTTTTAATGTATTTGTGATATTAATTTTTAATGTATTTGTAATATAAATTTTTAATGTATTTGTAATATTAATTTTTAATGTATTTGTAATATTAATTTTTAATGTATTTGTAATATTAATTTTTAATGTATTTGTAATATTATTTTTTAATGTATTTGTAATATTAATTTTTAATGTATTTGTAATATCAATTTTTAATGTATTTGTAATATTAATTTTTAATGTATTTGTAATATTAATTTTTAATGTATTTGTAATATCAATTTTTAATGAATTTGTAATATTAATTTTTAATGTATTTGTGATATCATTTTTTAATGTATTTGTAATATTAATTTTTAATGCATTTGTAATATTAATTTGAGTAGAAGGAAAAACGCGAAACCTATTCTCGGTGAGGTGGCCATATTGCAATGGTGGCCATATTGCAATGGTGGCCGTATTGCAATGGTGGCCATATTCCAATGGTGGCCATCGTTTTTCTTGGTTTTTTTTTTTTTTTTTTTTTTTGGTAAGAATCCGTCGAGAGAAATTCTAAGAGGCTGTGAGAGGGGTACTTAATTCGTGGACAAAAAGTTAAATATTAAATTTTCTTAATTAAAGAAAATAGTAGACCATAATTCAAGAACTATTTTAATGGTTAAATTTTTGCTTGAACGATAACATTGATGATAACCAATAACATTAGTTGCTATTTGAGAATTTTATTTAAAATATTGTGTAATATCAATGCCACAATTTATTTAATAAAATAATTCAATGCCTTTTCTGATCGGCTTCAAAATATTAATGAGGCACTTGATAAAAAGTGTCATGCACCACAACGTTAATCTACGAAAGAGCAAATCAGAAATTTTACTGACATTGTTAAAAACTTGGAATTGTTAAAGACAGCCCTTACGGCAGACTGCACTTTCAGATCGGCTTCAAACTCTAAGTGCTGATGAATTTTAATTTGAAGTGTTTTTGTTCTGAATTTTGTCTGTGTAAATGCCAATTTGATATTTTAATATGCAAAATTATGTCAAAGTGGTCCTTTAAAAAAGAAAAAATATGTATTTGTTCTTTTAGGACTATAGAAAATTTTAAATAGAACAGAAATGCAAATAAAGAATCTGACAAACATTGAAAACTTGCATTTTATGAGTATTTTAAGCTTCAATGAGTTTAATGAGTTTAATGATCTTTTAATACAGTGGATCCCCGGTTTACGTACTGCTCCAAACTCGAACAATTATGTAAGTGTATTTATGTAAGTGCTTTTGTAAGTGTATTTTTGGGGGTCTAAAAGGACTAATCTAATTTACATTATTCCTTATTGGAACAAATTCGTTTGATACCAGCACTTGAACAGCATTCTAGAACGAATTAATGACGTAAACCGGGGGTCCACTGTATTTTCATGGGATTTTATGTCAAGAGTCCGTCACACTGTTAGCAACAGTGTTCACGTTCTTCATTAATCTCATCAAAGCCTCATTTATAATCCCTGATCTGCAGTCAGCTTCAGATCCGCATCGTCGGTGAACGAGGAAAAGCTACACGGAACAATTAGCAAGTGAAGGTTCCCACTGCCGAATTTTGTATAGACCATTACCGAAATTGGCTTCCATGTGAAAACTTTTGGAAGCCTCTGAATAATTAGAAGAAGTTTTGTATTGTTAACAAAATGTGCAGGTATTATTTCTCTACTTTTAATCTGGAAGTGGTTTAGTAATATTGTATATTACGCAACTGGAGAATGTATCCTCCTGAAGGGTGTCCTCTTGCTGGTGAGATGCTCTTGATCCAAGGAAATAAGTTTATTTTTCCTCTTTTTGAATCAAATTTGAATGAATCTTATTCCCCAGGCGCTCGCACTTACCCCCCTTCCCTCCTCTTTAAAAAACACTGTTTTGAGTTTCTGATGCATCTTTCGAAATGGGTGAAACGTTTTTTGGAGGAAATAGGCTTTGAAGTTTAAAATTTTATAAAACTATTATCTGGAGAATGCATCGTCTGGTCGATTTCAAACTCTTAGTATTGACGTGCTTTTCTCTAAGGAACCTTCCGCTTGATTTTAGGTTGTGTAAGTTGTAATGTGTCCATTAGGTTGGTCTTATCTTAATAATGATATTCAATACCGTCATGTTAATGCATACGATGCATGTGCAACACTAGGTATCTTTATTGACAAAACGTTTAGCCTGCAATTCAGGATTCATCAGTGGAATACAGTTATGAAGTGCAATCGTGGAGAAAGTGGACGATCTGGAGAGGAAGGTCGAGGTAATCATTCCCTGGGCCTCTGTGCAAGATTATCAGTCTCTTAGCTTAAAGCAGAAGCATGTGGCCATACGCTTATTTACTGGAAAGTGAGGGGTAGCAACTAGTAGATGAGGACACAGGTGAGCACATATCTTACCAACTTGTTGACATTATATGCAATTAATGAAATGATAGTAATCTTCAACAATTATTTTGCTAACAACGGCTTAGCATAACCTTACTCCCACTACCTGGCTCAGCTTACCTGTTACCTCATATCTAAGCTGCTACTCCGCTTTCCAGTAAGCCTCTGGCCTCTTGCTTCTGCTTTAATCTGAGACTGATCATCTTGCACCAAGGCTGAGGGACTCATTAAGTATAACTACCTCTCCGCGTCGTCTGATGCCTCGAGGATTCGACTAAAGGTGCCTGCAGCGCAAGTGATACCTTTCGTCAGTTAAGACACATGGATCTAACTCATTAAATTATTTTTTTTTTTTTTTTTTATTAACACATCGGTCGATTCCCACCAAGGCAGGGTGGCCCGAAAAAGAAAAACTTTCATCATCATTCATTCCATCACTGTCTTGCCAGAGGGGTGCTTTACACTACAGTTATAAAACTGCAACACTAACACCCCTCCTTCAGAGTGCAGACACTGTACTTCCCATCTCCAGGACTAAAGTCCAGCCTGCCGGTTTCCCTGAATCCCTTCATAAATGTTACTTTGCTCACACTCCAACAGCACGTCAAGTATTAAAAACCATTTGTCTCCATTCACTCCTATCAAATACGCTCACACATGCTTGCTGGAAGTCCAAGCCCCTCGCACACAAAACTTCCTTTACCCCCTCCCTCCAACCTTTCCTAGGCCAACCCCTACCCCGCCTTCCCTCCACTACAGATTTATACACTCTCGAAGTTATTCTGTCTCGTTCCATTCTCTCTACATGTCCGAACCACCTCAACAACCCCTCCTCAGCTCTCTGGATAATAGTTTTGGTAATCTCGCACCTCCTCCTAATTTCCAAACTCCGAATTCTCTGCATTATATTCACACCACACATTGACCTCAGACATGACATCTCCACTGCCTCCAGCCTTCTCCTCGTTGCAACATTCATCACCCATGCTTCACACCCATATAAGAGTGTTGGTATAACTATACTCTCATACATTCCCTTCTTTACTTCCATGGACAAAGTTCTTTGTCTCCACAGACTCCGAAGTGCTCCACTCACCCTTTTCCCCTCATCAATTCTATGATTCACCTCATCCTTCATAGACCCATCTGCTGACATGTCCACTCCCAAATATCTGAATACATTCACCTCCTCCATACTCTCTCCCTCCAATCTGATATCCAATCTTTCGTCACCTAATCTTTTTGTTATCCTCATCACCTTAGTCTTTTTCTATATTCACTTTCAATTTTCTTCTTTTACACACCCTACCAAATTCATCCACCAACCTCTGCAACTTCTCTTCAGAATCTCCCAAAAGCACAGTGTCATCAGCAAAAAGCAACTGTGACAACTCCCACTTTGTATTTGATTCTTTATCTTTTAACCCCACACCTCTTGCCAAGACCCTCGCATTCACTTCTCTTACAACCCCATCTATAAATATATTGAACAACCACGGTGACATCACACATCCTTGTCTAAGGCCCACTTTTACTGGGAAATAGTCCCCCTCCCTCCTACACACTCTAACCTGAGCCTCACAATCCTCATAAAAACTCTTCACTGCTTTCAGTAACCTACCTCCTATTCCACACACCTCAATAAATTAGTTTCCAAGAAATACCTAATGTGTCCTCCGTTCAGTAAGAAGTTAGTGTCTGATTTTATTGGGTTATCTTTGGTTAAATTTATATAATATATATTTAATGTACCCATAACATTGAAAAAATGCGTACTATGTATTAAATTCCTAAATATAACTTATTTAAACGTAATTGCTTATCAATCTTAGAAATAAAGTTTGATTTATTTGCACCTGTGTAATCCCAATATTCATATTGGATGATAGAGATTGGAAACATTTATATACTATTTTTGTTCTTATGATTTCTGAGAGGGTCTTCTGATTGACTTCAACACATCAACGTTGATAAAGTGGCAATGCAACTACTGAGCAGCTTCTAACTTATTGTACTGGTATATTTAAGGATTATGGACTCTCTGAGATAATTAGAGAATGCATTTTCATCTTAGATTATGAAATTACAAGCGCTTTCGTGACTACTCACATTATCAAGGATGTTTTTTTTATGTCGATGTTTTGTGCTTTACAGATCATTGTTAATGTGAATAGTCACGAAAGTGCTTGGAATTTCTGCATTTTCATAGTGGTTATTTTGCGCATATATATATATATATATATATATATATATATATATATATATATATATATATATATATATATATATATATATATATATATATTTTGCATGCAAGAAATCACAATAAAACGTGACTACAAATATCTAAACATACACAGTGAAAACAGTAAATAAAACCTGAGCACTTCAGAGGAATAGGAAGAAGAGGCACGAGAAGCGCATTTTAAGTGTTAGACACTGAGATGACACCTCACTCAGACAAGGTGACAACACCTCACTCACCCACATGTTCTGCACATACATTTGTCGAACATCAAGTCAAACTGTTCATATGACAATGAACACACACTGCATTTTTATGAAAAAATAGATTTACCTTGAATATTTTGAACTATATTCTTGACTATAAAACTGTCAAGTTTACAGATACCAGAACTCAGAATTAAAATATTTTGTGCATCATGTTTAATAAGAGATGATTCCAATTTATTTCGTTGAGCTGTAGAATTTATTAGACACTCTTGACAAAATGGGGAAAAAAGCTTATTTAAGTTCCTTAAGGAGCAAGGCAAAAGACTCATCAGGGAAATTAAGGGTCCTCAGGCAGTTACTTTTCTGTTCCAACGAATCAGTGTAGCAGTTCAGAGGGGTAATGCCTGTTCTACACTAGGTACTCACCCAAGCTCTGAGGAAATGAATCAGATATTTGTTATGTAATTTATCACAAACAAATAGCACCATATAACGTATCCTCAAACATCATGTACTGTATGCGCCATCTCTGTACTATCAATATATCTCTTAAGCTTTGTATACCATATTACGTAATTAAATATTCCACAAAGCTATTTCCATTTTTCAACCTTCCTCTCTTCCATCCTTCTCCAAATTTTCAATGTCTCTGTTCATTCGATACATTCTACGTGATTCCATTTTCTTTCATTTATTTTTAATTTTTTATCTCATAAAAGAAAGAAAATAGCTAATTGGGAAGATATAAAATAGAAGCTGCGAAAAAGTTAATGAAGGAGAGGATAGGATGAAGATGTAATTAAGTAAGATAAAGAAATGAATAGAGGGGGAAGATAGAGACAGGAATAGAAGGGGATATAGGAGAAAAGGAATCAGGTTAGGATTTAAAAAAGAGGAGGGATAGAAGGGCGAGATGAAGGGGAAATAGACGAAATAAGAAAAAGCAGGAAAGAAGAAGGACAAGAAGAATGACAGATGATTAGAATTAATTGGGTAAAGGAATGAGACCATTTGCTAATGAGGGTGCACCTGCTTCTCCTAGTCAGATGGCACTGATTTCAAAAAGTTTTCTAATCTTTACTTCATATAAAATCACTGGTGTTATTATTATTATAATCAAAAGAAGCGCTAAACCAATCACTGGTGTTGAATTTGTAAAACTATTTCCCATACTTGGCTAGTTACAAAAAACACACTTTAAATCCTCTATCTCTCTCTCTCTATATATATATATATATATATATATATATATATATATATATATATATATATATAAAGAAAAACTTTCATCATTCACTCCATCACTGTCTTGCCAGAGGGGTGCTTTACACTACAGTTATAAAACTGCAATATTAACACCCCTCCTTCAGAGTGCAGACACTGTACTTCCCATCTCCAGGACTCAAGTCCGGCCTTCCGGTTTCCCTGAACCCCTTCATAAATGTTACTTTGCTCACACTCCAACAGCACGTCAAGTATTAAAAACCTGTTGTCTCCATTCACTCCTATGAAATACGCACACGCATGCTTGCTGGAAATCCAAGCCCCTTGCACACAAAACCTCTTTTACCCCCTCCCTCCAACCTTTCCTAGGCCAACCCCTACCCCGCCTTCCCTCCACTACAGATTTATACACTCTCGAAGTCATTCTGTTTCGTTCCATTCTCTCTACATGTCCGAACCACCTCAACAACCCCTCCTCAGCCCTCTGGATAATAGTTTTGGTAATCCCGCACCTCCTCCTAATTTCCAAACTCCGAATTCTCTGCATTATATTCACACCACACATTGACCTCAGACATGACATCACCACTGCCTCCAGCCTTCTCCTCGTTGCAACATTCATCACCAATTCTTCACACCCATGTAAGAGTGTTGGTATAACTATACTCTCATACATTCCCCTCTTAACTTCCATGGACAAAGTTCTTTGTCTCCACAGACTCCGAAGTGCACCACTCACCCTTTTCCCCACATCAATTCTATGATTCACCTCATCCTTCATAGACCCATCTGCTGACATGTCCACTCTCAAATATCTGAATACATTCACCTCCTCCATACTCTCTCCCTCCAATCTGATATCCAATCTTTCGTCACCTAATATTTTTGTTATCCTCATCACCTTACTCTTTCCTATATTCACTTTCAATTTTCTTCTTTTACACACCCTACCAAATTCATCCACCAACCTCTGCAACTTCTCTTCAGAATTTCCCAAAAGCACAGTGTCATCAGCAAAAAGCAACTGTGACAACTCCCACTTTGTATTTGATTCTTTATCCTTTAACCCCACACCGCTTGCCAAGACCCTCGCATTCACTTCTCTTACAACCCCATCTATAAATATATTGAACAACCACGATGACATCACACATCCTTGTCTAAGGCCTACTTTTACTGGGAAATAATCTCCCTCTCTCCTACACACTAACTAGAGCCTCACTATCCTCATAAAAGCTCTTCACTGCTTTCAGTAACCTACCTCCTATTCCATACACCTGCAACATCTGCCACATTGCCCCCCTATCCAACCTATCATACGCCTTTTCCAGGACATCCAACTTCTTTTCATTCATAACATCAGCAATCATCTCTTTCTTATCATCCGCACTACATCCACGCACATTTATACATCACAGTTTTATAAAGTTTTTCTTCTCCTTTTTAGTAAATGTGTACAGGAGGGGTGTCTAGCCCATTGCTCCCGGCATTTTAGTCGCCTTATACGACACGCATGGATTACAGAAGAGGGATTCTTTTCCACTTCCCCATGGACAATACTATAGGAAATAAAGAAGAACAAGAGCTATTAAGAAAATGAAGAAAAACCTAGATGTGTGTATGTATATACATGCATGTGCATGCCTGTGTAGTGTGACCTACGTGTAAGTAGAAGTAGCTAGATATACCTGTTATCCAGCGTGTTTATGAGACAGAAAAAAAGAGACCAGCAATCCTACCATCATGTAAAACAGTTTCAGGTTTCTGTTTCACAGTCACCTGGCAGGACGGTAGTACCTCCCTGGTACTACCGTCCAGGGAAAACTCAAGGTTCTCCCTGAAGCTGTTTGAAAATTTTCTCCTACCACCCCTATATTTTATATATGCTTTATTTAAAGACAAAATTCATTAACACAGATACAGTAGGGAGTAAAACAACATATATAACAACTCAGAGCTACATCTCGAATACTTCGTCCAGCTCCCCGGCGGTGGGCCGCATGCCCAGAATGCTGCAGGCATTTCCCCTTCATATTTGCGTGTCTTCTGGGTCTCCCTGTGCTGCTCCACCCCCTTCAGGTACGGAGTATGGCAAGTAGGTGTCTGCCAATGTGGCAGCACAAGTGTAGACCCAGGCAATCTGCTTTCCATCCTTCCAAGGTAGCATAGTGGCCCCATCAGGACGCTTTTGAATTCCGTCAGACCTCTGCACATGCTGTTCCCGTTGGGCTGGGCAACGGGCTGTGGCGAGGCTTCTCTTTATGATGTCGTTGACCTCCTCATGTCTGGCATACTTTCCTTCAGATGTGTGACACACGAGACCATGAATTCCGAATTGATCAGCCGTCGCCCTGCCGCAAATACACCTATGTTCGGTGAGGATGGGGGCGGCTAGGCGAAGAGCAACACCAATCCAAATGGCCTGTGGGTCGAGTCGAGTGCCCAGGGAGGAATTGAGAACAGCTAGAAGGAAATCTCCTGAGTGTGGTGCCTTCACCGCTAGGAGACAAGCTTTGTCCTTTCCTGAAGCGTTGGTGAGCATTGTGTTGGCGATTTTTCCATGATCCGTTTGTCCCAGTGGGACTGTTTGTGCTCTTTGGAAGGAGCTGGTCTACTGGAGGATTCTGCAAGGGTGTCCCACCGCATTGCTGCTTCAGTGAACCTGGGGTTTGAGCTCCTACCGCGTCTCTCAAGCGTTAAGAGACGACCTTCTTGACTAATCCTCTGGAAGTCAAACACGAAGACAGAAAAAACAGGTAAAGCTACCTGCGTTGCTTTGTGCACCCTTATCCGTCCCAGTCGCACTGAGAGGGTTGCCTGATCCTATTGCAGATCCTCTAGTGACAGATTCAGTGCCTGCTTAAAGGTTGATCTCAGGTGTGCGTCATACTCAAGTGTTGGGTTGTGAAAAGAGGGTGCGCACCTCAAGAAGTAAGTGAGTCTTGGCATAGTAAGACACCTTGTGAGGAGATACAGGGCATCATGGGCATCACAATCGCTTATTCTCTCCTCCATTCTCTTCAGGTCATTCAATTTCTCCTTGAGGACCGGGTCGATGGCCTGGAGTGGTGGTAGAGCCTTCCGGGAGGATTGTTCAGACAACATTGATTATTTCCTGGTCTGTTGTGACGATTTCATACTTGGAGGGATTGAGGATGAGTCCCAAGGCTTCTTTCTCCCTGTGCCTTCACCAGTTGTAGGTCCTCTAACAGGGACTCTTCAGTACTTGCCAGAGTGCCATCATCCAGATACCAGATGTTGAGCTCGCTGCACAGGCTGGAAGTTAGTTCTTGTACTGCCAAGCAGAAGAGAAGTGGAGTGAGTGTCTCACCCTGCTGAACACCCTCTGATGTGGGTATTTCATGTTTGCCAAACAAAAGAATTGAGGGTTTTCTGTAGCCAGCTGAAATGAAGGGAAAAAAATTGGGAAACCGATTCCAAACGGCTGGCAAGACCACATATCTCTTCACCATATTAAAGGCATTTCTAAAGTCTAGTTTGACTATGGCCTTGTCTTCAGGTAGGTCCCTGATGTAGGCCCTTGCAGCATGAGCTGCAGCTTCACTGCCTTGAGAGACCCCAAAGCCCAGTTGGTGTGACTGGAGTAAACTGGCAACTTCTAGGCTAATGTTTCTTACTGCTGCTTTGGCAACGAGACGGCGAAGAGTGTTACCAACAGCAATGGGTCTGATTCCCTCATCCTTCTTCTTCAAAGCGCATAATGAGGCTCCAAAAAAGAAAGGTTTAATTTCTTCTGGGATCCGCCCAGCCAGGCAGTTGTTGACGAAAGTTGTTAACTCGGTGAGAAGAATTGATGCAGATGCCCTAAGTACTGGATTTGCCATCTCTTTGAAGTGTTGTGGTCAAATTCCAGTGTAACCTCCAGCAGATCCTGCTGGAAACGACACTATCGCCTTATAGACTTCTGATTCTGGCAGAATTAATTGTTCAGTGACGGGGTCTCCCTCAGGGTTGTTGTTGATGACTATGGTTTTCCTTGTTGGATGCTTGTCTCTTAGTGCTTGAGCTGTGGTCTCATCTTCGGGAGCTACAGTGTCGTCACTTGTAATTATTCTGATTGCTCCCACTGAGTTACCTTCTTCGATTTTTTTCCTAACTTGTGGGTAAATTTTCTCGTTTTCAGAGAAATTCCTCTGGGTCTACCTCTGTGATTTCTGTGATGATGGGGCAGAGGGACACAATTATCCATTCTTGGGTAGTTGTGTTCTGCCTTGATGACAGATGTGGTTAGCAGATTGCCTTGTCTTTCAGGAACTGCCGAACAGGAGTAGGTTGCACCATATTTTAATGGTGCCTTGGGCTTCTAAGTTGGTATTGCTAGCAGTGGATCTGAATGCCTGGAGAAGGTTTTCGCAAGTGAGGAGGTTGCCATTGGAATTGTCATCTGCCTGTGGAGGCTGTAGGCTGCTCTCTGATGAGGGCCTATGTGACCCTGCACACGCATTGTGCACACCCATTGTGTGCACGAATAAGGCCATCCCTGTTGCGTGCTCGAAACTCTTCTTTCATTGTTGGGTGCACTGTTTCCCTGGCTTTGTGGCTGGCTGGCTGCATCATCTGTCATACCTCAAACTGTGTGGTAAGCCCAGGCTGAAGGGAAAATGGCACATGGCACATATCGCTTTTGGTTCATGGTGGTGGTAGGGAGGAGAGTGGTCTCCCGCCTTATGGTTGGCGGTGGAGGAGAGGGAGGTGTGGAGGATGGGTGATGAGGCAGGCAGGCCTGACGGAGTTGTGCACTCACTGCCTTTCACGACACGTCACATCACTATACACCACTATGCTCTGTGTACAGCCCCAACTATAAACGACACACTGCTGTACACTAGACATGCTAAGCACATACTATGCACTAGTGTCTAATCGACATGTGCCTAGGACAAAATGGTAACTAACACACGGTGAACGAAAACTTCATTACCGTAACAAGAGCACACGGTGTATATATATATATATATATATATATATATATATATATATATATATATATATATATATATATATATATATATATAGGTAATTGTTCAGACTCTCAGGTAAGGACCCACTAGGGGCGAGGGGGAAGTGGGGACAGACGAAGAATAGCCGGTGAGAGGAAGAGCTGAAGGAGAAGAGAAAGAGTCAGGACTAAACCCAACAGTCTAACTACTTCATTTAGGTAAAACTTGCGATTTTGGCTTAAATAGAACGCTCACCTTGCCATATAAGACAAGTGAAAATTTGTGTATGCAATAATTTCGCCAAAATCATTCTGAACATAACGAAAAAAAATATATTTCATTGTGTTTGTTTATTATTAAATTAATGTTAACGTATCAAAAATATATTTAGTTGGGTCAGGCTAAATTAAATTGCGCTTGTTGTAATAAGGTTTGGTAGGTTTTCAAGGTTTCTCTTGGTACAAAATTATAAATTCTTACATTAACATAAATGAAAAAAATATATATTTAAACGTATAAGAGAAAATTTTAGAAAGGACTTAATTTTAGATGAGTTCTTGCTAATTGACCAGTTTTACCTAATCAGCACGACATATATATATATATATATATATATATATATATATATATATATATATATATATATTATATATATATATATATATATATATATATATATATATATATATACATTGTTGATATAAAGATGGCATATACAGTTCACGAGGTGTGAGAGATACATGTCTAGTACATATTGTTACATGTTTGTCACTGATTATAATGCGAAAATCTCATCCAGCTCCTCCGAGCTGGGGCGCGTGCCCAGAATACAGCATGCATTACCCCTCTGAACAGCAGCGCTGAGTCGCTGGAACAGAAAACTAGCTGCCCTGGGATCCCTAATTACCCTGTTGAGTCTTTTGCCCAGCTCCTTGAAGAACTTAGATGCACTCTTTCCCCATGAGCCAAGGGTCTCTGAGCCTATGGGAACAAACATATAATGATGGTGGCAGCTGCCCCTCCTTCCTCCCTGGTCTATTGGAGATAGGTATCAGCCAAAGTAGATGCACATGTGTAGTCCCACACCACCTGCTTGCCGTATGTCCAGGCTTGAAGGGTGATACCATCTGGACGCTTTTGGCTGCCATCAGATCTGCATAGTTAGGGTGGCTCCCTTACTGCTGGGCATCCGGCTGTTGTGAGGCTCCTCTTGATAATGTTATTAACCTCTTCATGTCTTGCAATCTTTTCCCCGGATTTACGACACACAAGACCATGGAACCCGAATCGGTGTGCTGCTTCACTGCCACAAATACACCTGTGTTCGGCGAGAATAGGGGCGGCAAGTCAAAGGGCAACACCAATGCACATGGTCTGTGGGTCGAGGCGCGTGCCAAGGCTGGAGTTGGGAACAGCCAACAGAAAGTCCCCTACATGAGGAGCTCTCACTGCAAGGAGGCGGGCTCTATCCTTCCCTGACACACTCTGAAGCATTGCTGAGGCTATATTCTCTACTATTGGGCCATCCCAGTGCGACTGTTTGTAGTTGTTGGGGGAAGCAGGCCTGGTTTCAGAGCCTGTTAGATTATCCCAGATCCTGGCTCAATCAACGAACTTTTGGTCATGGATTCCAATCTTGTCCCTAAGATGTTCAGGGAGAATTGCTGCTACAAGCCCTCTGGATGCAATGCATGAAGACAGGAAAGCAGGTAGAGCAATCTGAGATGACTTGAGGACACCAATGCCTCTTAGTCTGACTGGGAGTGTATCTTGGTCCCACTGCCCATCTTCTAGAGTAAGGTTAAGTATTTTAGTAAAGATCTGCAGTATAGGGTTATCATATGAAGGAGCACATCTTAGGAAATATGTCAACCTGGGCAGACTCAAGCATTTTGTGAGAAGGTACAAGGCATCATGGGTGTCAAGATTGCCTATTCGTTGTTCCCTTTTCCTCAATTCTTCCAGTTTCTTCCTGAGAATTGTGTCAATGACATCGCTTCCCAGAGGTGCTCCAAGCAAGACACTATTTGTAGGGGCAATGACTGTTGCTCCTGGTAGTTTTGATATCACTGCATCTATCACTTGTTGATTGACTGAGATGGTTTCACATTTGGATGGATTCAGGATGAGACCCATTTCCTGTCCCCGTGTCATCACCTGTGTAAGATCATATAGAAGGGACTCCTTTGTACCTGCTAGTGTGCCATCATCCAGGAACCAGATGTTTAGCTCACTGGTCAGTCTGATTGTGATTTCCCTAACTGCTATATAGAAGAGAAATGGTGCGAGAGGGTCCCCTGGCTAGACACCCTCTGATGATATGATTTCATGCTCTCCAAACAGGAGCATTGATTCCTTGCTATATCCAGCTGAAACAAAAGGGAAGAGACCTGGGAAATGTTTTTGTACAGCTGCTAATACTACGTCTCTTTTCAGGAGATTAAATGCAGTCTTGAAATCTAATTTAACCACTGCATTGTCCTCAGGCAGGTTGTTGATATACGCCCTTGTTGCATGAACCGCTGCTTCACTTCCTTGAGAGACACCGAAGCCAAGCTGGTTTGGTTGAAGCATGATGGCCGCCTCTGCACGAATACTTCTGACAGCAACTTTAGAAACGAGGCGGTGAAACGTGTTGCCCACTGCGATTGGCCTAATTCCTCCATCCTTCTTTTTAAGGGCACAAAGTGATGTACCAAAAAAGAAAGGTTTAATTTCGTCAGGAATCAGACCAGCCAAGGAATTGTTGACGAACCTTGTGATCTCTGACAGCAGTGTCTCTGCAATCTCCCCGATAACTGGATTAACCATTTCCTTTAAATGCTGTGGCCTTATTCCAGTGTAACCCCCAGCAAAGCCGGACGGGAATGATATTATTGCTTTGTAATTGTCCGAGTCTTGCACAATCAGTGGTTCCACAGTGGGGACAGTGGTATTGGAACTGTTGGTACCCCTGGTTTCCCTGGCAGGGTGCTTTCCTCTAAGTGCTTCAGCAGTGTCAGCATCCCTGGGGGCAACTGTATCTTCACTGGTGATAATTCTGATTGCTCCCACTGTGTTGCCCTCTTCAATTTTCTTGCTCACTTGGACTCTGATTTTTTCGCTGTCAGTGGAGTGAGTGGGGGTTCTGCCTCTCCCATTTTTGTGTTGATGGGGAAGGTGAATGAGGTTATCAGCTCTAGGAAAGTCTCTTAAGGATTTAATGATCATTGAGGCTAGCCTCTTTCCCCTTCTTTCCGGCACAGATATATAATATCTCTTTCATCTCCTTTTACTTTAAAATGCCATTAAAACACCAATTAAAATGAAAATTCTTTTTTTCTTGTTTCCACGCTTCTCATTAATGCCTATTTGAAATTATGTATAATCATGCAAGAAAAGAGTATTTTTAAGAAACTGGTATTTGCATGTCTTCTGTGAGCTTCCCGACAAGTACAGCTGAAAGTTTCAAGTAAACTTCTACAAATTTCCTTCTACATTGTGTAACAGCCATCCAACCTTCATTTAAGTAAAACACGTTACTAGTGAAGGTTTATAGCCGATCAGTGAAGGAATTCAAATATTATCACAGTATAATTTTAAATTTTACAAACACAGGTGTATTCTAGTGGCCTGCACACCTGGTTGTAGCATGGTAACCAAGGCACAAGCAAGTTTTGCAAACTAGAGACACATTGAGAACTGTTGCTGACCAGACTTGGAGGTTAGTCTGCCAGTGATGAGTCCCGAGTCTCCAGCAACTTCACAACTTTGGGAGGCTTCCTTGTGATTGGGTGCATTGAAGCAAGGTGCTAGCATAACAAGGGGCCAAGCTTGTTACACTAATAACATCTGGTTTGCTGGTTGGGAGGGCATGCCTATATGGGTGTATGACATATGCCGAATAAAATATAATGCAATCTTAGCATGCCACATTAACAAAATAGGCAAATTGGCACCGACACAGCACAAGATCAGTGACATTTTTTTCTAAATATAATACACTTTCATTTAGAGTTTGAAGCTTTCCTATATCTCCAATTACTATATGAAAACCAATTGTTCATTAGAGCTAAACTTCCCTTCAGCAGTGTCAACCATTTACCCTGCCTAAACTTACTGGGCACTCAAGAGATTGAAGCTACACTATTATAAAAATATAATTAATAATTTAGCTTCAACAAATTCAATAGATATTCCATTTTTTATAGGTAAGGTAAGATTGTGAAATCTGAAGCTAATTAGGAGAAACTTGAGTTATATAAATACGGAAACCAAAATCGTGACCAGATGTTGAAAATTTGAAATTTATTGGATAAGTTAGGCTAGGAATTATTCATCAGGGAACAGGACAAGTGTTTCCCGATTGGTTCTTAGTCACATTATAACCCGCCACTGGAGCTTTTGGTCATCTCACCGAGGCCTTCCGCCGGCTTACTGGTCCACCCCTTTAAAAATTAATAAACATGATATAAATGAAAATACTTGGGAAAAAGCAATTGACAGTCACTTAAATGTTCCATGTCAGGGAACATTGTTGACAAATTTGTTCTACAGTTAATCAATCCATAAATACTTCTCACCCTCACTCTACTGCATCGTCAACCATAACTGTTCATTCTAAGATACCTGGTTATGCCCACTAAAGTTTGTTGCTGTCCTGCCAACGAGGCTCACTGCTTCCACAACCGTAACCAGCATATACACCATGTGCCCAGTGAGGAAACTGCGTACAAGTAACTGGAGACATGATAGCTCTTGTTGAAGAAGAGCCGTAAAGGGTTTTCTGTCGTAAAATCACGCTGCAGGTTTAGTCCAAAACTATGTTTATATTTTAACTGCCAAAGTACATGACTAGGTGTGTGTCACATCTTTGTGGAGTATGTGTTGAGAGGTGGAGGTGTTAGAAATAACAAAGATGACTTAGGCACGTGTGTAATGGTACGTGAGTCAGTGATGCAGGTGTTGTGTTGAATGGTACAGATTTTGTAACAAGATATGTGTGTGTGTTGAGAGGTTCAGTTGTTGAGTTGCAAAGTAATGAGTGCAGGGTTTTAGTAGTGAACCTGTTTAGTGTAGCAGGTTTTGAGTTTTGCAGGGCTGAGAAAAGCTGGTGTTCCATGGCTCATGTGTTGTGTTGAGTGGTGCAGGTGTTGCACTGATTGGTGAGAATGTGTAGAGTGGTGAAGATTTTATGTAGACCGGTACAGGATTTATCTTGAGTTTGCAAGTGTTGTGTGGAATGGAGCAGGTGCTAAGTGCTGAATATGTTGAGTGACGCATGTGTCGTGTTGGTGATGAAGGCTTTGAGTGGAACAGGTGTTGTGTTGACTGAAGGAGATACTAAGTAGTACAGATACTGCATTGAGTGTAGTAGGTGTTGCTTACAGTCGTATAAGCGTTGTGTTGAGTGTGCAGGTGTTTTCAGGGTATCGTATTGAGGATTGTGGGTATTGTGTAGAGTTTTGCAGGTGTTATATTGAGTGTGCAGATGTTGACTGGTGCAGGTATTGTGTTGAGGGATGCAGGAGCTATTTATAAATGGCAGGTGTTGTGTTGGGTGTTACAGGTGTTGTGTTGAGGGTGGGGGTGCTGTACTGACTGTTGCATGTTTTGTTGAGTGGAGGAAGTGTTAAGGAGTGCTGGGATTGTAATGAGTATATTGGGTTCATAGCAGTTACCTGCTGGCCAGTCCCAACCAGTCCATTCTGCAGTAGGTCGTTTAGTAACTAGACAGCATTGCGGTAGCAGTGCAGGTTGATTAAAAATACAACTATCTATGGTGGTTTACTGGGACTCTTTCGATCCAGGTCAAACCAGGTCAATGGGAGACGGAGGTCAATAAGGGATGATAGCCAGGGGATAACCAATACAAATATTCGGAAGTCACACACAGATAACCCTCACATAGGAGAGACAAGTTTATGGTGACATTTCGGTCCGACTTGGACCATTTACACGACACTCTAACACACGAAGGTGAGGATACATGTTTGGCGAGGAAAATGAAATCCTATTGGGAGTAGGCTTTCATTCGCTTGGCCATGCACCCTAATTTGTTCTGACCCAACAACACTGGAAAGCAAAAAAAACAAAAAAAAAACACTCCTGAAGAACTTGTTTCTGGAATAACTTTATGAATAAAAAATGCATGTAAGAATAACAACACTTATCCACTGTGGTGGATAATAACTACTTTAATCCTAAAAAACTTTCTAACACTGGCATGAAAGAAAAAGGGACTGAATCTGCTGACAGTGTTTGGAAAAAACTGGACAATGGGACTTCTTTTCGGGTCAGGAGCTTCGATCTTGCTGTACAGATATGTTTGCCTGGGCTGCGTCCGACTTCATGTCTTGTATACACGTGGAACAACGTAGATTCATTTGCGCATCTGTTAAGCATTAAGAGCAGTAACATGTCAAAAGTTATGACAAATAACATAGAGGGAGGCGTTGTCCCGACCTTGTATACAGACCGTAAAGCTATAAGCCACAAGGAGAGGTGAAAGATTACACGTATTGTACTTAAATAATAAAATTACAATGGATACAAATATGTGCACTGAAATTATTTTCAAAAAAATATGTAGGTGCAGCTCATACTTACTTTGATCTTCGAGTACGAACTAACTTTTCAGAACATAAACATTGATGGGCATTTCAGCAAGAAGACTGTTATTATTATATAAACGGTTTCTCTCTTCATATTCTATACTTTTATCAAGAATGATTGACTGAACATTTCCTCTCCAGGCTGAGGGACTGATTAGGTCAATTCGCCTTCTTATCTTCACCCTTTCTTATCAGTATTGGACTGATGAAGCCACTGGATGGAAACGTTTCCACAAAAATAAAGATGACCAAATGTTGCACAAGTGTCTCATTCATTGACCAGGCAATTAGCAAAGGAACCCCACAAGTCAGGAATGGTGTCACTGTCATAGATACGTAGTGTTGTTCTTCACAGACCATAAGACCCATAAGAATGGGTGTCTTCTGTCATTTCAGGAGAAATAAAAGTAGAAATAGTTGAGTTGTCGATAGTTGCAGCAATGCTCATTCCTTTAGGGTTATCAGTGTATTTTATATGGTTGAGATGAGCCTCTTAATTGTCCACTGACAATATCCTGGACCTTGAACTTATTGCTATGAAGATGTATGAGGACATTATATGAACCGATGACTTAGAAAAGTGGTTTTGCATACCAAGATCATGGTAGGATTTTACGAGACTTTGCAACCTTGTACAGCCTTACTCTCCTTGGCTGTAGGAACACTCAATGATTATGAGGAAAACGATACACAGGTATGTAAATTGGCTTGATATATTTTTCTAACGGATACAATTTGAAATCATTAGGGTCAGTTCTATAGATTCAATGTCTGGTGACACTGCTGCTCGTGCACTGAGAAATGAAGGACGTCATCTGGATAGTCTGTATGAGCTGGGTAACTTTCCAAAAAATAACAGACAAGGCAGAAGATTCTCCTGAAAAATTACACCTACAAGCTGGCCTACAGGGCCTTGCATCATTTCTCATAGGAAGATGTATTCCGACGGGTCCACCAGTAAGGTGTTCTTCATGCGAATTCTCTCCGTGAGCAATTTATTAAAGGCCTTGATGCTTATTACATCTACCGTGTGGTACAAAAATTGTTCCCTGAAACGCTCTTTACTTGAAACACTAGAATATTGTCTCCGTGTTCTTAGTGAACATCGTGGTTTCTTTCTTTTACAAGCAAAAACCGTGTTGCAGACATCCCATTTTATGTAGATAGTCGCTTGCCATCAGGGTCTCACCGAAGTTTGATTACTATCCGCATCATATAGACGCTCCAACAAACCTGAAGGTATGTTGGGCGCACTGAATACATTACCGTATTCTGTCGATCAATAGGTGAAGAGAACTATTTTTTTTTTTTAGGTTTAGCTAAGCAGGTGTCTTCTGATCCACATAACCTAGCCTGATCGATTTGTTGTAGGTTATTTTTTGGTTGGGTTTATAAGAGCTCCATATCATGTGACCGGCAGAGATCTAACTCGTCAATGTAGCGTTGAAAAATGTATGGGTCATCCCCTCCAATGCTTGAGTATACCATGGGAATGATATCCTCAGGACTCATCTTACCATCATCACTAACCCATTTGATTTTCTTGAGTGGTCAGTAGGCAGGCAGGTAGACATGAACAGGTAATAATGATAGAATTACCGACAAAAGTTAGGTAAATGGACATAAATGCAACTTGTGTGACATTTTATTGTGGCAACATTAAACATGACGAAGGCCCTGGTGAGCGAAACGTTTTCCCGTAAAATATCACAATGGGTTCATCTGTGTTTTTTACTAACAAACATGGGAGAAAAGTGGTAAAAGGGAGGATCCATAAACAGCTTAAAACATAGGAATTATTAAGCTATCGAAGCAAAAAAGGGCGAACTCCCGTAGAGGCAGGGCAGATAGCTGTAACTCTCGACCCTGCAACCACATGTAGGTGATACACACACACAAAACACACACACACACACACACACACACACACACACACACACACACACACACACACACACACACACACACATTAAATGGGGGTTAAATGGGAAGGCCAAAAAAGAGCCCCCGGTTTACCCAAAGGTGGGGAAGGCAAAGACTCAGAGTATCAGAGAATGGAAACGGGGCGAAGGCAAAAAAAAAAAGTAAACAAAAAAGATTAGTAGAAAAGGGGCTAGAAACGAAGTATCACAAGTACGGAGGGGGCCCCGAAACAGTACGAAAAAGACATAGCATCGAAAGTTAAGTCCGACCCGGGAAAATGATGTACAGTCACATCAAAAAGGAAGACAACAGTCAAAAGGGCCAGGTGATAAGGCTGAGGGAGAAGATGGGAACTCACAGGTAATGATCAAGAGGTATGTGAGGAGCTCAACTTGAGGTTTAAGGAAGTATTCACAATGGAGGAAGGAAGGCAGCTGGGTAGACAGGACGGGGTTCGTTTCCCCCCAAGGGGTGTACCAAGTGCTAGAGGGCATACACACAACTGAGGAGGAAGTGAAGCAGTTACTCAGTGACCTCGATACCTCAAAAGGCGATGGGTCCCGGGCAATATCTCCCCCTGGGTTCTTCGGGAAGGAGCTGAGGTACTGAGTGTGCCACTTACCATAATATTCAACACATCCCTTGAAACTGGGCAGCTACCTGAGGTATGGAAAAAAGGCCAACGTAGTCCCCATTTTAAAAAAAGGGGGGCAGAAAAGAGGCACTAAACTATAGACCGGTGTCACTTACGTGTATAGTGTGCAAAGTCCCGGAGAAAAATCAGAAAAAAAAATGGTGGAACACCTTGAGCTGAACAGGATAATAAACACCAGACAGCACGGATTCTGGGAAGGCAAATCCCGTGTAACAAACCTCCCAAAGTTCTATGATAAAGTAACAGAGGTAAGGCAAAAGGGGAAAGGGGGGGTTGATTGCATTTTTCCCCGGACTGCAGGAAAAGGGCCCGACACAGTTTCCTGAGATTTAGTAAAGAAGTTGGAAGAACAAGCAGGTATAACAGGAAGGGCACTGGAATGGATCGGGGAAAACCTCA